>JRHT02000022.1:213175-391855 GCA_011800875.2 Suillus brevipes Sb2 | reverse complement strand
CCCATCAAGTAATGTCTCAGGAGCATTCTTCTACATGCCCAATCAGATGTCAATAATGCGCCCGCCGCAGTAATGGATGTCTGTACTTACAGACTTAGTTAGACAGATGACACATGTAATTGCGATGATCACGGCCGGGTACGCACACTTTGTTTTTCGAGTACACGTAACATCAATGTAGCATCATCTAGCCATGATCGCAGTTGTGAGCAAGCATAATATCAATATTTGAATAGTCTCGAACCAGACCAGTGTCAGTTGAACACACCCCCACTGGCGGAGCCCGTTTCGAGCGACATAGATGTGCGTTACTGACTCACCGCGTCAGGCCCAGACCACTACCCTTCTCACGTACCGTCACTATTTTCACTCTTATTGAGGAACCCAGGGGCCGGCATTGTCGTGTCGAAGTTGTTCGGATAATCCCGATAATGAGCTTTTGTTACGTTCAAAGTTGCAGTTGTGCGTCACTTCTCACAAGCACAGGTAAGTAGATATGTAGCGTTTTTGAGAACTCACGATCATCGTATATGCCGGCTGCTTTTTCCATTTCCTTCACGTTGACAGTTTTATCGATATGAACCCACTTTGCAGGTGGAAGTTCTGGAGGAGGCAGAGTCCCGGGATGACTCGGACGAGTTGGGGTCGGAACTGGCGGCCGGACCAGAGCGAGCGTTGCCAGTGTAGCTGGTCCCGATAATTGAAACACCAAGAGTTGTTGCCAATGCAATATTGGTTTGGGAGGAACTCAACCACCCACAGGCACCATGATTGACAACCATAGTGAGTAGTAGTGATGCATATCCCAATGAGCGGCGCCTCGCTTTTTTGGATATAGCTTGACAATGTATGCTGTGAGATATGATATGATGGAGAAGTATATATTCCGGTAAAGTGTGTGATGTGTCTGTGGTCTCCTTCTTCTGTATATCACATCCGATGTCATGTTACCATCAAACCCCATTGATACAGCCCATTCAGATTCTGGAAATCTGACTACCGGCGATTTTCCCATTTTCAAACGGTAGGCTTAGTTTCCCTTGGCCAGATCAATTGCTTGAAGGGAGATACTCAGATCGTTCTTGCAGGGTGGGTGTCAGAGCAAGTCAGATGGAGATCGTGGCTTCATATGGCTGCTGGCAGATGAAAATACGAGACTAAGTAGATAAGCTCTCCAGTGAAGAAGAAACGCTATCACTGACCAGTAACCCATCATCTCTAGCGGGCACCGGTCCTTAGGTAAGTACTAGCGCAGGTTGGATTCCTGGAAAAGATATGGTTTGTTCTTCCTCGATCACGATGGACAATTTGAAGCGAAGGCCTTTTTTACCACCTTAACTTTAATGGGTTGAATGGATGGTTACGGCTGCGAACAAGATTCCTTGGAAATCACTTTCTTCGATGATGGTGACTTATGCTCCCAAATGTTCAGCTCATATGTAAGACGGTGTTATCAATACTCACCTCAATACAAGGCCGTCTTACTGGAAACAGCGCTTTCAGAAGAACAAGATGACGAGGCATTTAGGTTTACATAGAGGGATTTGTACCCAGCTGAGTGGTGCACCCTACTCCTGCTTTTCATCTCCTAATGATCCTGGTATTTCACCATATCCATATCATCAGAAACCCCTTCCTCGTGCTCTTCCACGACCGCGCCCACGGTCCATCCCCCGTGCCCTTCCCCTTCCCCTGTCGCGCCCCTCATCCTTCTTCCTACCTTTCGGCTTTGGCGCGTCATCCACTAAGAGGGTATCTAGAGGAAGTGCATCGGGAAGCACAAAATACCGGACGTTGTTGCCACGGATAGATAGGGAGTCAAGGGATGTTGGATCCCGATTACGGGCTGTCATCTTGACGGTTTTGAGGTAGGTATTCATCTGCATGTCGACACCTGCGAATGATTAGAGAGGTGTAAAACTTGAGTCAATGAGCTAATCGGACCAACCGGTGATTGTTCCATGGACTAGTGAGCCATTTTTGAGCTCGATGGTCACAGTCTCATTATTAAGTTTCATCAAGAATCTGATGAAAACAACTTGGGGTCAGCGGCCGACCTTTGCATTGCTCGAAACAGAAAAACTTCTGGGGTTAGTCCAATATCATAGAAACAAGCGTGATGTTCACCTTACAAGCTTCATGTTGAATATCTACCCAACAAAGTATAGTTGCCGGTGTGCAATGTGGATATTGTCAATATCAAGTTGTGTGGACGAGTTCAACAGATCACGCAAAAAGCCGAGTTGAGAGAAACTATGTCTAGGAACACATTCAACGACTTTTAGACTTCGATATAAGATAACGACCAGCTTGTAGTTTCCTGGCATTATCTTCTTCACTCTCTCTAGCCTTAGGAGCTGGAATCGTCGTCTGTTTCATTTTCGACCTAATGCATGTCTCTATCCTGGACAAAACGGAAAACATTGTTGGGTTCGTTACTCAATAGCTCGGATGATGATGAAGAAGGCCTTGCCTTGGATCGCATTTTACATGGTCAGTGGGTCATAGGAAGGACTGGTAAGGACCAAATGCATTTTAGCGGTCTTTTACTCACAACCTCCGCTGAAATAGCGAGAACTACAGAGATAGAATCTCTCCGTTTCTCAGACGGAGATCTTGTCGTCCTGGGCACACTGGACCATGGCCAATTCGGGATGGTAAGTGCGTAAAGAAAATGTGTCGCGTATACACTGATTTGTCTGTTCAGATTGACGTGGTGACGTGCCAGCTAAATGGTCGCGTATATGTTCGCAAATCTATTGAGAAACATTTTGCTCAGCGGACTCGTGAGGTGGCACTTGTTTCTCCATCAACGGCTTTTCCGTACTGAGAAATCTGCAGCAATGCTCTCCACAGTTGGAGCGGGATATTCTTTTGCGCGCGAAACGTGAGCGCTCTGCGTGGGCTCCGCACTTGTTTTGTGCATTCCAAACCTCCACTCATCTCAACATTGTCATGGATTACGCCGAAGGAGGCACACTATGGGATGTACTTGAGTCAAGCTCTGAAGGTAGAGTTTCTGAGGCAGATATACTTTGGTGGGCTCCTCAGGCAGTCTGCGCCATCAACTGGTGCCACTCCCAGGGTTTTGTACATCGGTGAGGGCTGCCCTCTAGCATTCCGTACTCATATAAACGCCATGCAGTGACATCAAACCCCAGAACTTTGTTCTTACAGCAAGCAATCACATGCTTCTTATAGATTTCGGGTCTGCTGCGCCCCTTTCACCTCCAGAGCCTGACGGAAGTCAGTCTGTCCCGAAAAAATATACCCTGGTTCCTTGTGGTACTTGTGATTACATTTCTCCCGAAGTTTTACAAGCACACGAAGACGCCCTCCTTGCACTGGAGTTGTCGGACAACAACGTTTCTACCCCTTCAATCTCCAAAGAGGCTGGCTCGTATGGCTTGGAGGTCGATTGGTGGAGCCTCGGCGCAATGTTGTATGAATTGGCTTATGGAGTTGCCCCCTTCTTCGCTAAAGACATCCGAACCACTTATTTGAGGATTTTGGACTACCAGGTACTGCAGTGTTACTAAGCTCGCTTGTACCTATTGACGCCTCGGTTGGGTAGACGAGCTTGCGCTTCAATACGGCGATTCCCGTTTCTAAAAAACTACAGGAGTTACTTCGCAGGTCTGTTGTGCATTTATCCATGCTACCATCACTCAAACCACATGGATGTAGACTTCTCACTGATCGGCATCACCGTCTCGGGAGATGTAGCGTGCTGGAAATCACGGAGCACCAGTTTTTCGGAATAATCGACTGGTCTTGTGTAGATTCACGTGAGTCTTAAGATATCAATAGTTCTCCGTTTATCCATTACTTCTTGTGTAGGCCTTGCACCGTCTGACATCCATGTGCCACAATTCACATATTCTGCAACAGTAGCGCCTGTCTCGCATATAGAGCGCCCGGATCCCACGGATGAAGAAAATTCACAGCCGTTTGCATTTTCTGCTTTATTTCATTCTTCCCCGAACACCTCGCCTGGAATATCAATCTTGCGGGACACCTCTCATGACATATCTCCACGAGCTGAATCGGCCTTCATCGGATTTTCTTGGGGTCCCACTGAAGATGCATTCCTTCTGCCAACGAATTCATCCCGAAAACACGAGACGGACAGATTGGCTACTCCTCAACCTTTACAGGCTTCTTCCGGTAAATCTAGCCCATATCCATCAGCCAAAGCTTCCAGCGCCACGACACATTTCTCCGCTTTTGCAACACCTATTCGCCCCCATAATTTATCAGCATTTCACACCCTTCCCCGCACGGGCACTATTCGGCGTACTGCTCAGCGGCGCGCTGTTTCTGATCGTGAAGCCATGAAACAACTCGTGGAGTGCATCGGAATGAGCGCCAGGAAGAAAGTCCTCGCCAGCGGTCGCAAGCCGCGCTTGATGCAGTCCCTCGGCCGAAACTTCTCAAACACCGTTCGGAAAGAGCTGCGCTTTGGTCTCCAGCCCATCATCACCAATAAAACTTATGGCTCTGACGACTTCCCGGCCGTGGCGGTTGCTTTGGCATCAGAGGAAACCGAGTCGGATGGACCGCCAAGTCCCAGTCCCAGTCCACGTCCCGGTTCTGCGATGTCTATACTCAGCCGAAGAAGTGTCACGCCCACAATAACTGGATCCTATTCTGCTCGTCTGTTAAACCTCCCACCTTCCACATTTATGGCAAGCAGATCCCACGAAGCACTTGAGAATAATCTGCAAAGCGACGAAAACAAATTTGAATCATTGGAAAATAGGCACGCCGCCATAATGTCTGATTTGACAGCGATTGAAAGGCGCTTGAGCCGAGTGTCCATGTCATTATCGGTGGAGGCGCCCAAGTCCTCCGCTAACGTCAGTTAAAAGGGGTATGTTTGCAAGGCTTTCATCTCGTACAAGCTGACTGGCTAATGACTAATTTTATTTCGTCGCTAGGATATCTCACCGGAGCGATCCGTATCACCGGTTCGCGAAGTGGAGTTGGTGCGTGCTGTCGTGTATGAAAGCCACAGCCAGGTTGACGACAGCTGGCATATTTTCAAATTCGAGCAACTGTGCGACCGTATACTACTATACCACCTTGTAGTACGTTATACAAGGACCAGCCACATCCACATCCACGTGTTTAGATGTCATCCGGCTGGCGGCATCCCGCACCATAATTTCTTTGGCAGTAAGCGTGGAAGCTGTTTCTCGCACATCATTCAACGCTCTGCCTGTTCACTGCCCTTGGGTAATTGTTGACGTAATTTTCCGAGGTGGTCCTGAACCAGAAAATCTTTACTGGTATGTATGCATGATCAATCCTATTTACTCTATGCCGCTCGGACCGCCCATCCGCACCACTTCGTATCTCTATCCCCTAGGAACAATTCTCCAAGCTGACAGTTATTTCGTAGGTCAACAAGAAAACCCACCCTGTCTAACGGATGGCACAGAACAAGATCGTTCTTCCCGTCCTATTAAGGATATCCAGCCGAGCTTCTTTGTCTTCTTCCGTACATTCGCACAGTGCCTCTGATGAGGCTCAAGTATCTAATTTGGGTTCCGCTTCTGCTCAACAATATTTATTAAGGATATGAGACATGTACTGCAATCTCCCAAATCATGAGCGCCCTCGTTTTTGGACGAGCCATTTCGAGATCCCTAGTGACGCTCCATCTCTTCACGCAGAACGACATTCTGACAACGATCGTTCCAACGGTAAACGCTAGCGTTTCCTGATAACCCTCCGTTCTGAGATCATAAACGCAGACGCTCTTCGCACTGGTGACAGCCCCCCTCTGCAGCCCCTATCGGTGTGTTCATGTAGTCTGGTGGATTTGGCTTCACCTCCTTCATTTCAACGTTGCCAATCAAGTAATCGATCCAGCAGAAGATGGCAGGAACAAAGCTAGCCGACCAATACCGGCGGGGCACATCAGTCTACGAGACGCGGTCTATCTACGCTGGTCCTTGGTCCCCATATGCTTGATATCATCAGCGTTCTACAGCATCCAAGTGCTTGGCGCAAGCCTAGCGATAACTCTACTCACTCTTTGGTACAATGAATTCAAAGCCCATAGTCATTGGTTTTCCAAAAACTTGATGACTGGCTTAGGATATGCTTGCTTCCAGGCTGGGGCTACCCTCATTGCAGGTATGTAGTTGAGATCAGATAAGAAAATATCTATTGACTATCGCAACCAGGTCGAGATATGTCGCGGCTGGAGCCTGATGCTCTCGTGGCTGTGCTGCTTAGCATCGCCATGTTTGCCACCACGCTCCAAGCACAGGACTTCAAAGACCAGGAAGGAGATCGTTCCATAGGCAGACGAACACTGCCAATCGCACATCCTTCTCCAGCTCGTGTGTCCATGTTTGTAGGACTTCCGATGTGGTCAATTTGCCTCACTCGGGTCTGGGGGATGGACGCATTCTGCAGCGTCGCATTCATAATTTATTCGGGACTTGTCGGATTACGATTCATGGTGTGTAAGACAACTCAGGCGGACCGTCTGTCGTGTAAGTTATATAGCGTGAGTCATACCCTCATCCGTGTAACTTCGGCCTGACAAAGTACTCTCCGCAGCTTTGGTTTTCTGTCGCACATTTGCTTCCTGGTTACTGGCGTTACTTCCATGAGGCACGCACGCATATATCATAGGCTTGATTCAAGGACTTTTAACTCCGGACTTTATGATCATCGTAATTTGTTACACCAATCAAACACACCGAATCACTCTGGTTACGCACGTGTAGTCCCTAATACATTTATATATCATTTATCGGCTCGGATTGCAATCTGTACCTTCTTTGTAGCTAAATTACCAAACCAGGACTACGTGGGCCGATATCGCTCAGCGAGCCATCATGCATCATAATTTGTGCCAGCGGTTACTTGCAGGGTGAATATTTAGCATTACTGTATAACTACCTACATTTGCACACCATTCATATTGATCAGGCGGGCTGTAATCCTCATTGGCCCCTTCGCTCTAATGCCAACCTGGCTGGTCGGATCCATTGAATGGTATCTACCATATAATGTCGTTATTCGTGTTTATCTGCAAGGCTAGTTCCATTGTAACTTGATGCTTTGAGACGTTCTTCTCGAAGCTCGCTGCAGAGTATTGCCTATCTGATTAACAGCCAGAGACGAAACGTGAGGTACATGTATGGTAAACGAGCTGCGGACTCTGTGAGAGTAGCTCGCCACCTGCAGGAAAATAAATTTCCATATTCGCTGCAATACTATCTCATATCTATCCCCGTTCTCCTGAACAAATGTGAATTACATCACACTTGTCACCTGGGGCGAAGATAGGCCCGATGCTTGTGGAGCACATGTTAGGTTGGTCTACTAGAGCTTCTAGATGGCTGCTTACGGTCTGCTGCAGCATCCAACATGGATAAATCAGTAACATTGACCTTTTCCGCCGCAGATGCGGCTTTGCAGTTGACCTTGGGCAATAATGGGACAAGCCGAGTTCGCTGTATCTCTGGACCCTTTGTACCAAAGTATCTGCGGATTCAATCAGGGTAAGTAATCGTTTATCCGATTGGAAAATTCTCGAGACCTTTGACTTTCGTAACTCCAACAATGATTTGCTCGAGCCCATGTTGCCATCCCGTCAAGATACTGCTTGACTAGAACGTCGGTGGAACGTCCCCACGAAGGCACCTTTGCCAGACCGTCGGTGAACCTTTTCTCGACTTCAGTGTGATAGCGTGCTGCCCAGGCCATCGCACCGCTTCTGTCAAGGCCGAGTTCCACCATAAGAATAGTGATCAAGTTATGATTTTCGCTCCCCGTCGCTTGCTCTCTATTGTACGAGATCATATCCTGTGAATGTTGTCAACAGCCGCAGATCACGTCTTCAATGTGAATTTACGTTGTCGATCAGCATCAACTCTGCAATGCATTCAACCAGTCCGACGATGATGGGATGATAAAACACCTCATCAGGAAGATCCATTCCTATTTCATTTATTGCGATGGCGGGTTTTGTGCCACATGTATCCCGCCGGAGCTTGATGTAATCACTGATACTACGACAATGAGCCTCGTCGCGGTCGAGACTCGAGAGCCTCGACAACTACTGCACGAAGGTATGCGGTATAGCTATAAAGGAAGTGACGTTGAAAAGACAGGCTTGCGGTCTGAATCGTTCGAGCCCAGAATCTATGCGAAAAAATCCTTGGATTTCAGAATGCATGATCAAGCAATTTGAAGATACTTGCTGTTGTACGATTTTACCGAGAATACATTCACCTTCTGGTCGTGTTTTATGAGGATTGTTGAGGGCATCGATCACGATGTCCGCCATTGCCTCAGCTACTGCTGCATTTTCAACGTCGGTGTATTCATCCACGATGATGACGACATTGATAAACTCGCAGGCGATTCGAAGGTGTTCTATGTGTCCAGAATAGAATTGGAGGTGTGCGGTCCACAGAAACCCAAGCTAGGGTCGAAGACGAACCTCTTGATGCGTTGGGATAAGCCAGTCCTGCTAAACGGGCTGCAAAAAATGCAGGTGTCCACTATCAACCATTCCAAGAGTTATGGGTCAGTCAAACAGAGGGCGAACCAGAATCGTCTTTGTCAAATGCTTCCTGTGACTCGGCACTCAGAGCCTTGAATTCACGGAACGAAGCATCGACTTCGGCTTTGACAACTTCGAAATGGGGATTCATCGCACGAGGCCAGGGCCAGTTGGTCATGGTGTCTGGGAGGTAGATTACCCTTGGACGAGTATCCATGGTGCATAGACACTTTGGTGATGAGTGGGAAAGCAGAAAGGCTGATGCTAGTACTGGTGGCTCGAGACCAGGACTTGTAGCCCATATAATTCCTACCTGAAATGACCAGTCAAAGATGATCAAAAAGTGGTCTGATGTGAGTTAATATATATGAAAGTGGCCAAGTTCAAGTTGGGTTCGACTTCTTATGACAGCCACGAGGTATGGAAAGCCACAACCATGGAATTGTGTGTAGCCATTGGGGTGTTTTGACGAAGTGCAACGGCTGTCGAGGAAGACATAATGACATGTGAGGTAGTAATGTTTGCACATCGGGTTTTCTGTCGATCAACTTGGTTGTGCTCGGGACCGACGAGCATCCATGTTACTTTGCTACTTTCCGGCGATGAGTGAAAGCAGGAGAAATGTCTTTGCCAGCTGGACGAGTCACTCGAACTCAGTCGAACACAAGATTTGTAGTAGCATTGAAGCTGCAAACTCAAGTTAGTAAAAATGGGTCCTGTTGCAAAATTACGTACGTTACGGTAGCTCTAAGACGTGTTGGGCAAATTTAAAGTGGTCTCATGATCTGATCAGCAAAGTTGCGACATCGATGGTGCAAACGCGTGCAACCACGACCAAGCTACGATAGCCTTGAGGTGAGAATTGACACGTGCACGCAGGTGTTATCTTATCTGCTCGGTACGTAACCTCCTTCAAGCATTAATGACCTCCTTCAACTTCTCTACCTGGCCTCCACAGCTAACTCCAGAGCAATTAGAGGCTCTGACGCTCGCCGCAACAACATACGCTCTCTCACACGGATTGCTTTACCTTCCACCATCGCCATCCAATACCCAACCACCCATACCAACCACCGCAATCCATGCCCCCCTCTCACTCATTCCCGCGCCCTTCCCTCGTGCGCAATTCCATGCCGCAAGAGAGCTACAGAGCGTTTATAACGTGCTCTACGCACGCGTGGCGATGGATACCAAATTCTTAGACACAGTGATGGGTGCCGAGGAGGGCGTAGGCAAGGCGGATGAGTTCACTGGGACGCTGTGGAGGGGGTGGAAGAAGATAAGGGAGCACGGCGTACTAGCACAAGTGAGTTTCAGACTTTTCTTCTTCTGTCGCATGGCGGGGCGTTGATGGCACCTAGCCGTTGCACCTCGGCCTGTTTAGATCCGATTATCTGTTGCACACTGCGGAAGATAGACTTGCACTGAAACAGGTCGAGTTTAATACCATATCTTCTTCCTTTGGTCCGCTTTCTGAGCGTGTGGCTGCTATGCATAGGTGTGTCTAGTGTTCTGGACACTTTTCGTAGACGCTGATGCGGTATAGAAATATCCTGGCGTCTACCTCCTACTTTTCTGCGTCTCCACATCTCACCGCAGACAATTTTCCAGAGAATAGCACCACCTCTGGTCTCGTTGAAGGTCTTTCCAAGGCTCACGAAGCATATGGCGTTCGAGAGTCAGTTCTAATCTCGTTCAAGTTTTCGTGAACTCACGTCAATCCAGCGCGCGCATCCTGTTCGTCGTGCAGCCCAACGAACGCAACGTTTTCGACCAGCGATGGCTAGAGTATGAATTGCTCGAGAAGTAGGTCCCAATCTATCCCACACGATTCGCAGACTAACACAGCATGACAGACACCAAATCCACGTCGTCCGTCAAACACTCGCCGACCTAGCCGTATCCGCATCCCTTGACCCCTCCACGCATGCCCTCACAATCACCCTCCCTTTCCAAATCAATCCCTCATTATACGAAATCTCCACAATCTACTTCCGCGCATCCTACACCCCCTCCGACTTCCCGTCGCCTTCCTACTACGACACGCGTTTCCTCCTCGAGCGTAGCCGCGCCATCAAATGCCCCTCTCTTCCCCTCCAACTCGCAGGCGGGAAGAAAGTCCAAGAAGCACTCACGCGCCCCGGGGTGCTCGAGCGCTTCCTCAGTAATGAAGGCACAAAATGGGGTACACGCGCTCCCGATCTCACAGCGCACGCAGCAGGTATCCGGGCTACCTGGATGGGCATGTGGGCGCTCGACTCGGAGGATGCTGAAATCGCTGCTGAGCTTGAGCACCTCCCAGCTTCAGAACAAGGACAAGGACATGGTATGGTACCGCCTGGAACACGTCTCGCGCGCTGTAAGGCCCCGTCGCTCGTGTTAAAGCCCCAGCGTGAGGGAGGCGGGAACAATGTCTACCGTGAAGCCATTCCTGCGTTCCTAGATGCTCTACCTGCTGAAGAGCGCGAAGCCTGGATCGCAATGGAGATGATCGAGACGCCACGCGGGGTAAGCGGGTACCTCGTACGTGCATCTCCGTCGAATTCGGGCACAGACAACGGGACCACAGAGAAGAAAGTCGTACGTGCAGAGGTTATCTCTGAGCTGGGTATCTTTGGGTATGCGTTGTTTGGAGAAGGGGAGGTGGTAGAGAAGGAGGTGGGGTGGCTTGTGAGGACCAAGGGGACAGAGAGTAATGAGGGCGGGGTTGCGGCTGGTTTTTCGGTGTTGGACAGCGTTGTGCTTGTTTGATGCATCTCGTTTATAGTATGGGAGATGTGGAAGTTGCACTTGTTGTCATACAAAGAGTAGCCTAGACTCGCGGTTCATAAATGTTTACAAGTGCACTGTGACGTGCTTGTCATTTATGAGCTCGACATATTGCCAGAAAGGATCTGTAAGTGAGTAGATATTAATTAACGCGGTACACGAGAATGTGGCATGGGCCTAGAGTGCCGTAGTGCTTCGAATTTTTAACTAGGATTTTGCCATCTTAGGCAGACGGTGAGGGGAGTGAGGGGTCCAAAACATTGAGAGCAAAGGCGGAGAAAGGAATGGGAGGGAAGGAAATTTTGCTATGCAGCATCTGGGAAGTTTCCTGGGTTCAATATTAGATGTCAATAAGCACCTAGCCAGGGTAGGAGTCTAGCATCTGTGGACGTAGATAGGCATTCGAACAACCATGGTCACACACCTAGCTATCAACTTGTCATACCTTCTCACACCAATCAAAATGACATCATTACGATCGGAACGGTGTATGCTGGAGTTCGAACACGAAACGTGTGGAGTGGAGAGGGAGCGCGGGAAGAAGCATCGCTGTAGTCCCTAGGTATAGGAAGATGATAGGGCCGGTCGCAGACCTGCGCGCTTCATATACAGAACAATAAAGCTATAAATTAAACAAAGATAAAACAAACCTTAAACAACATGAACGAACGATTGCCCTCAACTCCCAACCTGACACCCGTTGATCGCTGGTGATTGTACACTTGACTCGTCTTGAAGGTACTTCTCGTGAGTGATGCTCCAGACATTTGTGCAGGTTCAAGCTGACGACTTGATTACTTACCAGCAATTTTGGATATTCATAGAGATCTCTTGTGCGCTCTTGAATTTCGCAGCACCTGCATACGTTGTCCGTCTTGTGGGTGAGGATTGAATTTTGTAAGTAGACTTTCTCGTGAGTGGTGGATTGTGTAGTTCTGACAAGCATCAAATTAAAAGGTTATCCTGGACTCACCAGCAATAATATTGTTGTTCCTTTGTAGCCTGGTCTAATTCCAATTCTGGCAGACTTCTCTCGTATACACGATCTGTCGTACGGACCATGTCTTCCTCCACCAGTAAGATGCCAGCGATCATGCCACACCATACGATGCGAGGCCACACTAAAGAAGTACTCGGTGTTGTGCACTTGCACGGCGAACGACAAATAATCACATGTTCGATGGACGGCTCACTCCGACTATGGGACCTAGAGAATGGTAGACAAATAGGCAAGAACTGGCTGGACGGAGGGCGGTGCATGGCATTGTCTCCAAATGGAAAGATATTGGCGACCGGGAGCGGAGTCTACATCGATGATAACGATATAAGGTTATGGGACGTCAAGACGAGGAAGGTCGTTGCTAAATGGAAAGGACACACAGGAGTTGTGGAAGCATTGTGCTGGAGTGCAGATGGTGAGCGAGTAGCGAGTGGATCCTGGGATGGAACAGCAAGAGTCTGGAATGTCAAGAGGCGCAACAATATCCTGACAATCAAAACCGGGCATCCAGTGTGGGCAGTGATATACTCGCCCGACTCGTCAAAACTTGCAACGGGTGGCGGCGAAGAAAACGCAGTAAAAATCTGGAATGCAAAGACGGGCGAGCTTCTCAACACACTCGAACACAATGAATGGGTTCGCAGCTTGGCATGGACGTCGGACGGGAACAAACTTATCTCCGGGTCATATGGCCCGATTAGGATATTCGACACTGCCACTTGGCAGCAGATCGCTGTCCTTGAAGGTCACACACATGTTGTCACCGCCATTTCATTGTCTCTGAACAACCGCCTCCTTGCGAGTGCATCATACGATAAAACAGCGCGTCTATGGAATCTCGATACAAACCTCCCAGTCGGTCCACCCCTTCAGCATGAACAGGATGTGTACTCTATAGCCCTTTCCCCCAATGGAAAGGTGTTAGTCACTGCTTGTGAAAGTATTAATAATGCGTACGTATGGGACGTTCATGCTATCCTCAGAGAAGCTGGCCTTGAAGACTTACTTCTCATTGGTCCCAATATTGTGAGTGTCAATGCATCAGCTGCTCTCTCACTGACAATGTTGGCTGTTAGGCGCCAAAAGACAGACTCAAAGAGAATGCAACTGATGAATCAGGAATACAGCGCACACCCCGCTCTTCACTCGACAATAAGTCATTTTTAGAAGTACGTGCCGTGTTTGCAACCTTCCTTGTTTGTTAAAACTGTGACATTCCAGGCTGATGCTACGCAATGTCCTGGCCAGTTTGGCGGCGGCGATGAACTCCCACCAGCGTTTTTTGCTAGCATGGAAGCCGATGTTAATGTGCGTAATTAGTATTTCAATTGCTAAGTTCTTATCCGGACCTCTGTTCTCAGTCCTCCATCGGTGGTGCACACCCTCATTCCTCTATAAACGCACTCCTGGCTCGCCTTTCCTCTCTCCTCCACCGCTTCCGACCCGACAATGGCGAATCGACAGAATTTCCGCAACCTTCAAGGCATTTGGCATTCCATATACACGCGCTCCTCGCTCGCTTGTCTGCACTCATCCACCGCTCTCCACCTGAAACTGATGCAGCAGATGAACTCCAGCAACCCTCCACGCCTTCGCGGGTAGATCCACGTGTGCTCCTGGCTCGCCTTTCCTCATTTCTTCACCGATCTCGACTCAACACTGATGATGAAGCCGAATCCCATCACACGACGCCTTTGAGTTCACGTTCAGATCCACTCATCACTCGATTGTCCTCACTCTTCCGCTCTCAACCCCACACCAATGAGGAAATTGAACTCGCACAACGCCCAAGCCGTCCTCGTGTCGTCGATGTGGCTGCAGTGCGGGACAGACAGGTATGTCTCCTTGGTGCATTTACATTTCCCGTGGTTTAATGATTTCTGTTCAGACCTTGGTTGTTGCTCGGGGGCCAAAGTTTATGAAGGCATTCCGAGCACATCTGCAACAGACCCAATCGCACGCACAAGCTCAGGCGTCATCATCGCACACTCAACCTGTCGGTGCTTCGACATCCGCTACACATCCTGCACCAGGAACAGCAGCCGCACAACCTCCTCCCATCTCATGGTGGGCTCACATTGTGCTGTTTCTCTGCTGCACATCTCCGCACGCCAATGGTCGTTAATACAGCTAGTGTTGCAGCTTCCGGACAACTGCTTCGCCTACGGTTCTCGTGATTCTGCACTTGTATCTCTTTCGTTATATACATCATTCATTTTGTTTCCTTGCCGTGAGACTCGTGCACCGAACTTGATAATGCTAATTGTTGCGAGCGAAGGACGGTGCTTCCCTTGTTTTCCTTTGTCTCATTTTCCTTTCCCCCCGGGTTCCTCTACAACGATCCCAGTCATATCAGGCAGATCAGAGAACGACTTACAACAATTATACCCAACCTCATGATCAAGGTCCTGTTGAGTGCCATCTCGTCATCTGAACGGGTTTTTGCATTCCGAGGGCAGACACTGGTTTCTGTCAGCGCTTGCTGTTTCGAATGGTTGTCACTCTACATGTAGGTTGCTAAACTCTCGGGGTGGCTGGCTCTGGCGCATTTCACACTTACTGATGTGTATGACCCAGTGGCCACTAGGTCAACCCGTGCCTTCTCTCACCCTTTGCTCTATCTCGCTGCATGCTTCCTTGTATTTTCCTTGATGGATCACGTCTTCAAACGGCTTTCTAGATGCTCTCGTTGATGGCCTTGAAAATGAGGACATCCGACCCGAGCCTAACGCTTAGTATAAAATCTGAAGGATTGATGGCAGAGACCCATTGTTTCGCCACATCCCGAAAGATGACGGACTTCGAAGCCAGAGGCCAAGGTTGAAGCTCTCTTGCACGCCATCAACTCCTCTACATGTCAAGCAATTGCAGAATACAAGATTATCGGACATGGGGTCCCCAGTGCCGACGCAACAGCCTTTCATCCCCTCATCCTGACGGAAAATGGATTGAGTTCACGTTGAATAGTCTCCTTCCACTTCCCCCGCGTTGATCTCCCCGGTGATCTATGCGAGTTCGTAGCAATGTGACCATTTATCATCATGAGTTCTGTCAATATTCTTTCAGACTTGCTGTGTCACTCTCAGTCAATGCCAGTTTGCGACCGATGGCGGCCATGGTTTACTTTGACCAGCGCCACAAAGCATCGAGGTACGAGCGAACAAGTAGGCCAGCTACATGATGTTCTCCTTATGCGAGCCCAGGGTATTAGTTCCAAGGAATTTTTGTGTTTCAGCCGCAGTTTCTGGATCAATAAGACGCGTCCTTATTGGGAGTCCTTATTATATGTCATGTGACCCTTCTCCTTGTTTTCGTACGATTTACACTGCTAGACCAACTTACCATCACATATCCATTCGTGCGACGCTCAAGAATGCACAGTTCCGTCCTGTTACTTTCGTCCGATCCGTTTAGTGTTCCTTGTCGCTTCCCTGACAAGGTTCCAACAGCGTTGTCAATAAGCGCCAGTAGGATCGCCCTTACACACCTTGCTCACCGCTGCAGTGAGTGGTGAATAACAAAGTTCAATATTCGTAATACGGGCTATGACAAACAGTGTACATATGCCGGGATCGCCGGTAACTCCAGATACTGTAGTATCATGGTATAAAGACACGAACCGCACAGTACAGTCAGTCAGTCCGAACAACCTGAATATTTCCCCTCACCCATACTAAGCTCATACCACTGCGCATGATGACGCCCACCCTCTTTACCCCCATCCAAGTGGGCCACATGAACAACAGCCACCGCATCGTCCTCGCACCCCTCACCCGTCTTCGCACCCACTCAACCCACGTCCTCGGGCCCCATGCAGTCACCTACTATGCACAACGTGCATCCGTCCAGGGAACACTCCTCGTCTCCGAAGCGACCATCATATCACAGGCTGCTGGTGGGATGGACTTCCTCCCAGGGATCTATACCCAGCAACAGGTAGAAGGTTGGAAGAGGGTCACCGATGCCGTACATGAGAAGGGTAGCTTTATTTTTTGCCAGCTGTGTGCGCTTGGGAGGTTAGCATTCCCGGATGTCCTATTCAAGGAGGATAACTCCCCTCTTGTGTCTGCCTCTCCTATCCCACTTTCCACCAACCCTACTGCGGTCCCGCATGCCCTCACTGAGCTAGAGATAAAGGCATACATCAACACTTATGTTACCGCCGCCAGGAACGCCATCGCAGCAGGCTTTGATGGCATCGAAATACATGGTGCAAACGGAAACCTCATGGATCAGTTTTTGCAAGAGGTGAGCAATACCCGGGAGGATGGATGGGGCGGGAGTATTGAGAAGCGAGCAAGATTTGCGATAGAGGTCGTAGATGCGATCGTCAAAGAAGTCGGTGCTGAAAGGGTTGGCATTAGATTGAGTCCGTGGAGTCCGTTTCAAGGCGCGTCCCGTCTCTGTTCCTCATTTTTATGCTAGACTAATTCTATGCAGACATGGGCGTCCCCGATCCAAAACCACAATTCTCCCACCTCGTAAGCTACCTCGAGAAGTACGACCTCGCCTACCTCCACGTCATCGAGCCACGTATTAGCGGATACCTCGATGTGGATGCGCCACTGCAGGGTAGCAACAACTTCCTGCGTGAGATATGGTGCAAGGAGGGCAGGAACGGCGTGTTTATTAGTGCGGGTGGGCACACACGACAGACCGCGATCGAGACAGTGCAAGAGCACGGGGGCATGATAGCATTTGGCAGGTTGTATACCTCTAATGTAAGTGTGTTCTCGTGTTGGACCATTCTTTTTGTTCATCTGTGCTGACAACTTTCTCTTCCTGCGCCTGGGTCGTATTTCGCCACTATCACTATCTACTTTCTATACTTTTCCAACAGCCGGACCTCCCTGCCCGACTTATATACGACCTGCCACTTGCTAAGCCCGACCGTACAACATTCTACCTCGCTGGCGATCTCACTGAGAAGGGATATACCGATTTTCCAGCGGTGGATATACCAACAGAGCGGCAGTTGTGAAGGCTAAGATGTTGAAGGTGAACATTTCCAAATCGCCAAGATCGGGAGATGTGTTGCAGGGGAGATGAAGATAACCATAGACTTGCCTCGAGACACAGTGCGTCGACCTCAGATAGAATGTAGGCTACAAGATCATACCCCATGCGTATGTTGTGGGCCATTGTTGCCTCCCGAGGTATGCATGGGGTATGGACTTCTGTGACAGTGGCTGGTTGCTTACGACAGGCTGACCCTGTTCTCCTGTGCTCAATCGCATATAGGGTTTCACTAGGACTGATTCTCCAAAGATGGGTATGCAGACGACTGGGAATCTCTCGGAATTCATTTGAATGGTGCGCAGCCACAATACCTGTTAGCGAAACATCGATGATCCTTGTGTTTTTTTTTAATGATAGGCACTGTTCACATTCTCTTATCATGCACAGTTATTAAGGGATGTGCTCTGGATGTTGACGTTATTTCGGCTCTTCACAAGGTTAGCACAGTGCTGGCACGAACTGTCCAGGTTTGACATCTACCCCACGAATCTCTAATTGAGAACTGCTGACCGCTGACTCGGAAAATGTAGCAGACACTAGGTTCTTTGCTTTGTTGGAATCAACCACTCGTTACCACGTAAACGTTTTAATTCCAGACAATTGGGGTGATCCAGGTGCTTACACACACTTTTTCTAGGTATGACATGCTCTGGAGAGACTCTTCTTATCGATGTCCAATCGCTCAATGCGCAATCTCTCATCTCTTACTTGTCCTCGGCTAGTAAGTAGACCGGGGCGGGAAATATAGTGAGTTTCCCTGTTTTCCAGCCTGGGGTATTTCAACTCAGTGCTGTGCAGATGCATGTTGAGATTCTGGGTCAGCGCGAATTCTCTCATGGCAGCGATTGAAATGCTGCGCAAGAAAAGCTCTACATACTCTGACCGTCCCTGTTCGTCACACGGGCAGTGAGCCTATTGGCTGGAAACACACTTCGTGTCTTCTCTGTATGATAATATTTCTCGACTCGGAGGATGCTGAAATCGCTGCTGCGCTTGAGCACCTCCCGGTTTCAGGACAAGGACAAGGAAATGGTAAGGTACCGCCTGGAACACGTCTCGCGCGCTGTAAGGCCCCGTCGCTCGTGTTAAAGCCCCAGCGTGAGGGAGGCGGGAACAATGTCTACCGCGAAGCCATTCCTGCGTTCCTAGACGCTCTGCCTGCTGAAGAGCGCGAAGCCTGGATCGCAATGGAGATGATCGAGACGCCACGCGGGGTAAGCGGGTACCTCGTACGTGACAACGGAAGCACAGAGAAGAAAGTCGTACGTGCAGAGGTTATCTCTGAGCTGGGCATCTTTGGGTATGCGTTGTTTGGAGAAGGGGAGGTGGTTGAGTGGTGCATCGAATTCGAGGGCCAGGGAAGCTAGGAGCGGGAGGGCATCTAATGCCTATATGACCTTGGGAGGAGTTCGGCAGGGACGTGTTAGTGAGCAGTGCGCAATTTCTTGCAATGCGTGCCCAGCGTGTCCTTGATGGGTCCACATGCCCTTGATAGCGGCCAGTCGACAATGAAAATCTGGGTGAGTATGGTTGTAAGGGCGGCTTCGAAATCGTCGAGGGAGTGACCACGTTCGCAGAGAAAGTCAGTTATATGTAAATGGCGTGTCCACCACCCCAGTGAGGGATTGGAAGTGAGAAGGGAAGTAAGAGAGCGGAGCTGGACCTGTGAAGTAAATACTGACCTGGCCGCAACAAATGAGACTGCAGTTCACTGCAAAATCCGCGGAGGTGCGCAGAGCAAGAGGTTTTTAGTTGCGTTGTAACCCATTGTAGCGGATAGTGTCAGGAAAAGGTTGATGAGGAGGGCATGCAGTAGGAGATAACAGGAGGACATTGAGTTAGTGGTGGGCGCGGTAGGAGTGAAAAGACAAGAGGAAAAGGACTTAGCGAGTAAACCAGAAGGTATACCAAGTAATCTGGTAGGTGCGCCATGGACCCTACCCAGATGCTCGGACAGGATGTTGACGAGGATGAATGTAGGTATCGCAGAGGTTCAGAAGATCGAGGAAGCGCCGTGATGATCCAGGGAGCGCCACGATGATCCAGGGAGGTCCCGCAGAGCATAGTTTCGGTAGGTTCTATTTTTAGAACACCCTGGAGGTTGGGTCTATGAGATAGGGTTTCGTCTAACATAATAATACCGTCTGACTGACCTTTAATAGTACCGAGAACTGCTGCCTGAGGTGTGCAAGATCCCAGCTTTCATTCTCGCTTGAAAAATCGACACAATTTTGAAGGACATCAACCATTACGATAAGTTGGTGTTGATAGCTGAAGATGGACGGGAATTTGCGCTTGCTCGCTCGATGAGCACATTCGAGTCGCCTGCAAGATCCCAGCTTTCGTTCTTACATGGAACATTGATATACACTGGGCGGCAGTCATCCATTTCAAGAAAATGGTGTTGATAGCGGAAGGACGACGCAAATTCCTCCCAGTTCGAATGCCAGTGATATCAGGACCGTTTCCCAATCATAAACCTTTGTGATAAAATCGGGAAACATTTTCCGCTGTACAAGGTCAACTATAGCAATGTACTGCTCGATAGCAAAATTATGCTAGTTCTTGTGATTATGTACTATATATCGCTATAGCTATATATTCCCTTCTAAAAACTTCACCGGTTCACTAGATGATAAAGCTGTAAAGTGAACAAGAATAGAACGAACCTTAAACGACATGAACGAACGATTGCCCTCAACTCCCAACCTAACACCCGTTGATCGCTGGTGATTGTACGCTTGACTCGTCTTGAAGGTACTTCTCGTGAGTGATGCTCTAGACATTTGTGCAGGTTCAAGCTGACGACTTGATTACTTACCAGCAATTTTGGATATCCATAGAGATCTCTTGCGCGCTCTTGAATTTCGCAGCAGCACCTGCAAACGTTGTCCGTCTTGTGGGCGAGAATTGAATCTTGTAAGCAGACTGTCTCGTCAGTAATGGAATGTATAGTTCTGAGAACATCAATTTGAAAGGTTATCCTGGACTCACCACCAATCATTGTCGTTACCGGGTAACCTGTTCTTATTCCAAGAATCCCGCAGACTTCTCTCCTATACACGATCTGTCGTACGGACCATGTCTTCCTCCACTAGTCAGATGCCGGCGATCATGCTACGCCAGACGATGCGAGGCCACACTGGACAAGTACACGGTGTTGTGCACTTGCCTGGCGAACGACAAATCATCACATGTTCTTTGGACGATTCACTCCGACTATGGGACCTAGAGAATGGCACACAGATAGGCGGGGAATGGCGGGACGGGAATATTGATGAAGGAGTGTGGTCCACGGCATTGTCTCCAAACGGAAAGATGATCGCAACTGGGAGCGGAGTCTATATTATATAACAATATAAGGTTATGGGACGTCAAGACGAGGGAGGTCATTGGAAAATGGACAGAACACAGCAATGTTGTGTGCGCATTGTGCTGGAGTGCAGATGGTGAGCGAATAGCGAGTGGATCCTGGGATGGAACAGCAAGAGTCTGGGATGTCAAGAGGCGCAAAAATATCCTGAAAATCAAAACCGGGCATGATTGGGTTTATGCGGTGACGTACTCGCCCGACTCATCAAAACTTGCAACGGGTGGAGACAAACTAAACGCAGTAAAAATCTGGGATGCAAAGACGGGCAAGCGTCTCACCACACTCAAACACTATTACACAGTTTACAGCTTGGCATGGACTTCGGACGGGAAGAAGCTTATCTCCGGTTCAGGCCCGATTAGGATATTCGACACTGCCACTTGGCAGCAGATCGCAATCCTTGAAGGGCACACTGGCACAAGTCTTGTCTACAGCATTTCCTTGTCTCCGAACAACCGCCTCCTTGCAAGTGCATCAAGTGATACAACAGCGCGTCTATGGAATCTAGATACAAACCTCCCAGTCGGTCCACCCCTTCAACATGAACAACATTTGTACTCTGTAGCCCTTTCCCCAGATGCAAAGGTTTTAGTCACTGCTTGCGCAAACAAAAACGCATACGCATGGGACATTTACGCCATCCTCAAAGAAGCTGGCCTTGAAGATTTACTTCTTTTTGGTCCCAATGTTGTGAGTGTCAATGCCATCAGCTACTCTCTCACTGACAATGTCGGCTGTTACTAGGCGCCAAAAGACAAACTCAAAGAGAAGGCAACTGATGAATCAGGAATACAGCGCACACCCCGCTCTTCAATCGACAATAAGTCATTTTTGGAAGTACGTGCCGTGTTCGCAATCCTCCTCGTTTATTATAACAGTAACAATACAGGTTGATGCTACGCAATGTCCTGGCCAGTTTGGCGGCGTCGATGAACTCCCACCAGCATTTTTTGCCGGCATGGAAGCTGATGTCGATGTGCGTAATCAGTATTTTCACTGCTTAGCTCCAATCCAGACCTCTGCTCTTAGTCCTCAATGGGTGGTCCGCACCCTCATTCCACTGTAAATGCACTCCTCGCTCGCCTTTCCTCCCTCTTCCACCGCTTCCGACCCGAAAATGACGAATCGACAGAACTTCCGCAACCCTCAAGGGATTTGGCATTCCATATACACGCGCTCCTCGCTCGCTTGTCTGCACTCATCCACCGCTCTCCACCTGAAACTGATGCACCAGACGAACTCCAGCAACCCTCCACGCATTTGCGGGTAGATCCACGTGTGCTCCTGGCTCGCCTTTCCTCATTTCTTCACCGATCCCGACTCGACACTGATGAAGAAGCCGAATCTTATCACACAATGCCTTCGAGTTCACGTTCAGATGCACTCATCACCCGATTGTCCTCACTCTTCCGCTCTCAACCCCACACCAATGAGGAAATCGAACTCGCGCAACGCACAAGCCGCCCTTGTGTTGTCGATGTGGCTGCAGTGCGGGACAGGCAGGTATGTCTCTCCTTGGTGCATTCACAATCGCGGTGGTTTAATGATTTCTGTTCAGACCTTGGTTGTCGCTCGGGGGCCAATGTTTATGAAAGCATTCCGAGCACATCTGCAACAATCTCAATCGCACGCTCAAGCTCAGGGGTCGTCATCCCACACTCAACCTGTCGGTGCTTCAACGTCTGCAACACCCCCTCCAGGTACAGCAGCCGCACAATCACCACCCATCCCATGGTGGACTCACATTGTGCTGTTTCTCTGCTGCACATCACCACACGCCGAGGGTCGTTAGTACAGCTAGCGTTGCAGCTTCCGGACAACTGCTTCACCTACGGTTCTGGTGATTCTGCACTTGTATTTCTTTTGTTATGTACACCATCAATTTTGATAATGCTCATTGTTGCGAGCGAAGGACAGTGCTTCCCTTGTTTTCCTTTGTCTCATTTTCCTTTCTCCCCTGGG
Organism: Suillus brevipes Sb2; assembly: GCA_011800875.2. Classification (NCBI taxonomy): domain Eukaryota; kingdom Fungi; phylum Basidiomycota; class Agaricomycetes; order Boletales; family Suillaceae; genus Suillus; species Suillus brevipes. Next base: position 369,199 of record JRHT02000022.1, on the reverse strand, counting down.
TTCCTCTACAACGATCCTAGTCATGTCAGGCAGATCAGAAAACGACTTACAACAATTATGCCCAACCTCATGATCAAGGTTCTGTTGAGCGCCATCTCATCATCTAAACGGGTTTCTGCATTCCAAGGGCAGACACTAGTTTCTGTCAGCGCTTGCTGCTTCGAATGGTTGTCAATATACATGTAGGTTGTTGAACTCTCAAGGTAGCTGGCTCTGACGCATTTCACACTTACTGATCTGCGTGACCTAGTGGTCAACCCGTTTCTCTATTTGCAAGTCTACACCTTCTCTAGACACGTTTGTCTCCCTGAACTCGTTTCCTCACCCTTTGCTCTATCTCGCCGCGTGGGGTCCCCAGTGCCGACGCAAGAGCCTTTCACCCACTCGACCTGATGTGACAGATACACTTGCCCTCAAAAACGCGATTAGGCTGCTCGAATGTGTATATCACCAATTGAGCTCAATACTGGCTCCCCAAAACATACAGTGATGAATTTGAGTATCGACCGTGAATCCTATCTGCTCTTATGCTCAACCGTCATTTTACATTACCTGTGAATTCCTATGCTATGTTTTAGTGGATCAAAGATCGGCGCAGATATTGCTGGGTGCTTCAGGACTCCGTATTGGCAAATAGGTCAGCTACAAATTCTCCTTATGCGCAGGCAAGTACTCGAATCTGTTACCTTCTTCATGCTCCAAGAGCTGAAACTCTGGAATCCCGCCAAACCAGCCCCCTATATCAGTACTAAGAAATTTTTGTGTTTCAGTCGCAGTTTCTGGATTAATAAGACGCGTTTTCTGTCCACGAGCGGCGGCGGTCTGGTCTGCCATCATTTGAACCTGGCAGCAATTTTCCATGAAGATGAAAAAGTGAACGGTAGCTTCAATCGACTTGGTGGCAACAAGGATCCCGTGGTTCTACGCGGCGGGGCATCATAAGCAAGTGAGAGCACGTGACCAAGCTCTCAAAAATACCTGGAGGATAGCAGCCTGGAGTTTTGTGAGTATCGACATATGTAAATCAGTGGCATCTGCAAACCTTTTTTGAACCCAGAGCAGTCGCTATAGCCAGGCCTTCCTCGCGGTCATCGACGATGCCACGAAATTCACTATATAGAACATGATCCTATGGATTCACTGAATGGTATATCTCTTTGAGAACGATGGGCACGTGATACCTCATAAAATGCACAGCTGTCCTGAGTGATGGGATCAAGGAGCACCCCAAGAGCGCTGAATGCCTTAGCATACGTAGTGTGCGAATGCGCAGCGCAGATGGCATCTGGGCGAGCTTCATGAATCGCCGAATGGATCATGTATGCCGCCTGGTTGAGGAACCGTGAGGGTCCAGATTCCTTTTCCTGTATTTTCCCTTCGTGGTCTACGAGAAGGAGCATCTCAGGCTGTATGAGCTTGAAATGAACACCCTGTGGCAACTGGTGAATATTATGATTTTATTTTGGCATGGTATCAATCACCCAGGGGTTGACCCAGTAGCAATCTGATCTGATTGGGTCCTTTCGACACAGAAATTAGAACGTCACACAAACCATGTCATCAGTGTCACTCTTACCCGGGCAGTAATATGTCCAGCGACGCCTGAATCATAACCATACTTTGCTGCGTTGCATAATGATGAAGGTGCTTCCTGTTAAGATAAAACAATGAGCTCACCGAAGATACGATATGCCTGAGCCAGGCGAAATTTCAGGAATGCTCGATGTTCGAGTGGGTCAGAGAAGGTCGGAGGAACTGGTCTGGTTCGATCTCTCTCTGTTCTCGTAATAGAATCAATGTTGCTGACGTCCCCTGATAGTGCGGTCATCGTAACAGTGGATGGTGGGATTTCGAACGAAGAGTTCTATACTTAATTGTGCCAGCGAGCGCTTGCAAGCATCATCATCATCGTCATCAAAAAAAGATCCGGCTTGCTCAAGCTAACCCCAGGTGGGCATGTAATACTGCAAGAACTGTAACTCCGCTATTGCTTCAAGCCCAGGCGTTTAGGGTCACAAGCCAGCTTATCACACTCACTAGGGCGTATGTATGCAATCTCCACGGGCCGTTGACCGACCAAATGAATGAAGATAGTCGACCCTTCCTTCTCTATTATAGCAATGCGTAATGCGCATCACCCTTCTGGCATTGGGTAACTTCAGGCGAGTTCCCGTGGGGCAGTAGTATATCAAAGTCAAGGGAGCGTGGGAAAGATTTTTTGTGAGCACCGTGACATGGTAGTACTACTATAGTACTACTTACTATCATTACTGCTCGACCGTGTCGACACACCATGGACTTTGAAGCAGCATGATGAGCGTCGACGTCTCAAAATCCAAGCTACATAGGATCGGGTATATGACTAGGGAAACGTATGTTTAAATGATGCATTTTTCGGCTTAACACCATAACAATCGGATCGCCATGGCCCATTCATGCACCACCCAATAACGCATGTACTGTCTAACACAAGGCTTCACTCAACGGACAATAAACAAGGATTTTAAAAATCACACACGTACTACGCCTCCGTTGTCGAAGGTGAGCTGACCTCCATAGGAATCTTGACCCTGGACATGTCATCTGATGATAGCATGCTCTCCCAGCTTAACATCAGCGATGAGAATGGAATCGCGCCTTTACTGTAACATCATAACCATGGCTGGAGCATGTGCCCGTCCTCTGTGCGTAAACAATATATCTTCGTCCTCGCACGCGTTTGAAAGGATGATTGAGGCAGTAAACCAATTAGTGACTACCCCACTTAGTATTCTCTCTGCAATACCCCCGTCCCATTCGTTGATAAGGTGCGCTGCGCTCGATGGACTCCGAGTCACCTTAGAAATTGGCACCTACACAAATAGTATCCTCGCTCTCGAGACCCTTCTCCCTTCAATGTCACTTGGCGCTGTATCGTTGCGAATGCTCACACACAGCCAATGCAGTAACACAGAGACAAGTGACATTATGTCGCCACGATAATTTCTGCTACCATATTTGTAAGTAATACGAGAACAGCGGTACCAAACTTGAGGGGCCCATTGCTCAATGTTTTGGCCATCGTCGCCCCTCCCACAACGCTTTGTGCCGTGTGGATACGAGCTCTTGTGGATAGGTGAGCATTAGTAATTTCCACATCTGTTGCGTCACGCCTCAGGTATTTTATTGTAGGGAAATCCACACCTGCCTTGTTGGTGCATTCTCGTATGCAGCCACATCTCTGTTCTTTGTTTGCGTGTTATGACATATTGTCTTGACGCCATTCTTCCACTGGTGCTTAGGCATCCACACTCCTACCGTCCACATCTCGCCACTTGGCTTGTGTCGTTCTGAATCGTATATAAGACGCCATGTTCTATCACCACTCACTCATCATCTCTCACCACTGAAAGCTTCCAGCAGTTGTCATCTCTCAAAGTCCTACTCTTCTCCTTACATCTTTCATATACTCGAATCATGACACAAGTGTGTTCAATTCTCAAGTGCTCTGCAGTCATCACGATCCAGGAGGTATGTTCTCGCTGTTCTGTTGTTGTCTCAATTCACACCTCTTCGCGTGTAGGGTCAAGAAGCAGCCGTATTCCACGACAAGACAGTCTGCGCAAAGTGCTACGGTAAGCCGATTTGCGCAAAATGCGATCGCGTTTTGCATGTGAGACGACTCTCTGTTGGTCTTTGAATATAATGCTGATTTATACCTTCACCTGCAGGCGCAAATCCCGATCATCCCTATAACACAGATTGTGCCAGTAAGTGCCGACTGATTCCCTTTATTTTGTCGCTAGCGTGCTGATTTGTGCCATCTATGCAGTACACATATGAAGGACCAGATTACGGGGCAGAAGTAATCCACACCTATCTCCCGAAACCAAAGCCGGGCTACGCGATCAGGCGCGAAGAATTCTTTGATGGGGACGGTAATATGCGTTACGAGTACGTCTCTCACCGTGTGCGACCAGCGAAGAGGCGCACCCATGCCAGGCTAGTGAAGCGTGTCAAAAGGTTCTTCCGTTTTATCCAACGGGGCTCTCAGTAGATGCGATTGTCTGACGACTCATTAACATTTTGGACTTATCATATCTACGTATTATATATGTACAAAATCATGTAATCTCCATGGACTGCGGTCCTATTTGCCACCCAGAACGATCGTGCAATCTCATTACAAAGACGTCATGGCAGCGATTGAGATGCTGCAAAGCTCTGCATACTCTGACGGTCCCTGTTCTTCACATGGGCAGTGAACTTGTTGGCTGGAAACACCTTCGTGTAACAGTTTTCGCTGGTATATTAAGAACATCCGCCGCGTCATAGGCAGTCGCGCTAGTTCTGCAGAGGAGATGATAATGGTCCATTTACATTACATGTGAATTCCTACGCCATGTTTTAGTGGATCAAAGATTGGTGGGGATATTTTTGCGTGCTTCAGGGCTCCGAATTGGCCAATAGGTCAGCTACATATTCTCCTTATGCGCAGGCAAGTACTCGAATCTACTTCCTTCTTCATGCTCCAAGAGCTGAAACTCTGGAATCCCGTCGAACCAGCCCCCTATATCAGTTGCAAGGATTTTCTGTGTTTCAGCCGCAGTTTCTGGATCAATAAGACGCGTTCTCTGTCCACGAGCGGCGGCGGCCTGGTCTGCCATCATTTGAACCTGACAGCACTTTTCCATAGAGATGAAAAAGTAAATGGTAGCTTCAATCGACTGGGTGGCAACAAGGATCCCGTGGTTCTAAGCGGCGGGGCATCATAAGCAAGTGAGAGCGCGTGACCGAGCTCTCAAAATACCTGGAGGATAGCAGCCTGGAGTTTTGTGAGTATCGACATTTGTAAATCAGTGGCATCTGCAAACCTTTTTTGAACCCAGAGCAGTCGCTATAGCCAGGCCTTCCTCGCGGTCGTCGACGATGCCACGAAATTCGCTATACAGAGCATGATCCTATGGATTCATTGAATGACATATCTCTTTGAGAACGATGGAAACGTGATACCTCATAAAATGCACAGCTGTCCATAGTAATGGGATCAAGGAGCACCCCAAGAGCGCTGAACGCCTTAGCATACGTGGTGTGCGAATGCGCAGCGCAGATGACATCTGGGCGAGCTTCATGAATCGCTGAATGGATCATGTATGCCGCCCGGTTGAGGAACCGTGAGGGTCCAGATTCCTTTTCCTGTATTTTCCCTTCGTGATTCACGAGAAGGAGCATCTCAGGCTGTATGAGCTTGAAGTGGACACCCTGTGACAGCTGGTGAATATCATGATTTTATCTTGGCACAGTATCAATCACCCAGGGGTTGACCCAGTAGCAATCTGGTCTGATTGGGTCCTTTCGATGTAGGAATCAGGATGCCACCCACACTATGTTATCAGTGTCATTCTTACCCGGACAGTAATATGTCCAGCGACGCCTTCATCATAACCGTACTTTGCTGGGTTGCATGATGACGACGGGCGCTTCCAGTTATGATAACACAATGAGCTTACCGAAGATACGATATGCTTGAGCCAGGCGAAATTTCAGGAACGCTCGATGTTCGAATGGGTCAGAAAAGGTCGGAGGAAGCGGCTTATTCAGACGATCCCTCACTGTCCTTGTAGTGGAAATGTTGTTGGCGTCCTCTGATAGTGCGGTCATAGTAACAGCGGATGTGGGGTTTCGAACGAAGAGTTCTATACTTAATCGTGCCAGCGAGCGCTTGTATCATCGCCATCAAAAAAGATCTGGCTTGCTCAAGCTAACCCCAGATGGGTCTGTAACTCCGCTATGGCTTCGAGCCCAGGCGCTCAGAGTCACAAGCCAGCTTATCGCACTCACTAGGGCGTATGTATACAATCTCCACGGGCCGTTGACCGACCAAATGAATGAAAATAGTCGACCCTTCCTTCTCTATAATAGCAATGCGTAATGCGCATGACACTTCCGGCATTGTGGCATTGAGTAACTTCAGGTGAGTTCGCGTAGGCAAGATGATCCAAATTATCATATACTTGAGAGCGAAATCTGTAGAAAATACTAAACCGCAGGTTGATAGATAATATAGAATAAATATCTACCGCATCCACCACCATCATGATGGATGATTTGTTGCTGCAACTGTCCTAGTTGGTGTTGAACTCGCGCGCCAAGATCGTATCGAAAAACGACAGCCACGATGGCTATATCTTTACCCTCCGTAGCTCCCTCCGAACACACGGAAAGATACCCAGTAGCACTGTGACTGCGGTCCTATTTGCCACCCAGAACGATCGTGCATTCATTACGAAGGCCACCCAAATTTGACTCTGGCGTGATTACACAGTATAGTATACTGCTTTTAGAAGTACAGAATGAGAAGCAGCAGGTGTCGAAATGGTGATTGATGGGATCCGACTGGCCAACCACGCAACGATGATCGATGAACAACTCAGAAGGACGTGGCTTATGTCAGCGAATGTGATTTGTTCTTCAATGTCAGTAAAATCTGTAAGGGGGTACCGTACCCAGTTTATTCGAGGACAGAAAACCTTGTTGGATCTCAAACGGCCAGTATCACGGCACACCAAAGGACAATCTCTCACATTTATTCCGCACGATCCAAGCCCGCAGGCACACGGTACGGTCAATCCAAACCCAAAAATGACATGAAAACACAAAATCGAAAATAAAAAAAGTACAAAAAGTATAAAAATCAAGAATAAAGAATAAAGAATAAAAAAGAAGAATTAAAAAAAACACATTAAAAATCAAAGAGCCATCGTAACGCCCAACAACGCAGGCCACAAGATAAACACCACGCGAAACTTGAGTTTCTCAATATCGATGCGGCCAGCCGCGCCGTTCCTGCTATTGCTAGAGGGTTGGTTGATGTTCCCTACGTCGCCTGGACGGAGGGGCGGCACTGCGTTGTTTGTTGGAGACTGCGTCGATGGTCCAGATCCGGATGGCGCAGGCGCAGATAACGACGGTGTGGTGGTTGCCTGGAAGAACAGATTCTCGCTGGTGGAACTCGTCACAGAACTCGCGTTTGTGGAGAGTGTGTCGCCTGTAACTGGCATGATCTTGAAGTCCGCGCTGTAGATGATCATATTGTAGGGGGTGTTCGTGATGTAACGCAGCGTGCTATATGTCAGGGGGAGTAATGGGATGAGCGTCCTCGCCTTCCTATCCAGTAAACGAGTCACACGCACAAATTCGAGGCATTGGGTAAAAGACTCCTAGGTATATTCAACTGATAAGACTTGGCACCAGGGCTCACGTTCGTAGCGAGCGTCGCGATGTACGTCTGCACAAATAACACGATGCGTCAAGTCCTGTCTCAGCATCTCCACAACAAAGTGCAAAAAAACAAAAACGAAAACAGAAACGCACGTCAGAATTACCATACAGCTGTATAGTAACACCCCCCATGTTTGTAAGCAGCGGATACGTTCCATCCTCTATCCACCTCGTCAGGGCAGTCTGTCCAGCGTAGTACACAGTGTTTTGGATAGGTTGGACGGGGTACAAGGACGCAGAGACTAGCGCGAGGAGGGCGAGTAGCACCGTCACGAGAAGCACGCCGTGGAACATCCTGATGGCCGCTGGACTTTCAAGTCGATAATAGAATCTGAACCCGGTATAGACAATATGACAGACCCGCTGATCACCGGCGACGAAAGAAAAAGGGTTCCCAAAGACGAATATGAACAAGTGAACGCAGCGAGAACGATAATAAAATGCAAGCAAGTCAACCAGCAAGCGCGTCCATCCTACTAGCGCGTCACATCACGTGCCTTGATTTTAATTAATACGATTTCTATTGAAAAAAAAAGCTAGTTGGAAAATGTAGAACATAAAACATAATCCGAGGAATAACTATGCTTGTACATGTATCTCTTATTCGTAGTCTATGAAAGAACACGCCGCAGTATCCAGGAAACGTACCAGAAATGAGCGAGGGGTGCGATGAGAACAGTGTTCTGAATAGTTGTGCGATAAAAAAAGTTCGCTGTGTAGAAAGATTCCGACCAGGTGCCCGACGAGACGAAAGGAAAAAAAGAAAAACAGTTCAAGTGAGAACATGGGAAAACGTTCAGAAAGGTATCGGCGCAGCCATTATTAAAAAAAAACATAAGAAGAAAAAAATCAGGATGAGAAATCAAGGGTCACAACACAACACATCACATAACTCTTTCCTTCTCCCGAACGGCGCGAATCCAGATTTCACCAGGGCGACTAAACGCAAAAGATCAGCTCCGAGTCCCCAAAAACAAAAACAAAAACCCACCTCTTCTCCCTCAAAACCCTATAAACGCGTCTACTCCCCTTCTCCTTCTCATTCCTCATCTTCGACGTTACATTATCCGCACGAGGGGGGAACACACCAGGCCCGCAGCGCGCTTGGAAATCTGCAAGACCCTCATTCGTGCCTTCAGCTTCGACGATCACAGTCCCGTACCAGCCAGGATCAATGAAAAAGCCTGCAACGTTCGGGATAGGAAGACGCAAGTTTTGGCTATGCGAGTACGCGTGTGGGTGGTGCGGCGAGACGGGGGGTCGGATCGTGAATGAGGAGCGGTGCAGCCAGTGGACGACGCTGTGCAGCGTTCCGTGAGGACTGTTCAAAACCTTATTAGCGTGCTTTCGTGTTAGATTACTGAAGAGGACTCACGTCGCTGTCGTAGCTCTATCCTGCAACAACTGCAAGTTCGCAGCGAGCTCCTGGCCCCAAGGACTAACATCCAAATACACAATAGGATTACCCCCAGGATTCACAACAGGATTCACACCCGTCCGAATGACGCGGTGGAAATACGACGGAGAGAACGCGAGACTGTGGAAATAAGGAGACAGCTCGCCCATTCGCGAGTACTTGTGATCAAGGTCCTAAAACACACACGCACACCATGAGCACCGCGCGAAACACCATGTAGGATAAAAAGAGGACTCACCACAAGATAACTCCCATCCCAAACCATCCTTCCCAGATTCCCCTCATCACCCACAGCAACATCCCACACTACATCCCCAACCCTCAACAACTTCAACACACCAGCCCTCTTCAGCTCAGCCTCACACTCCACCACACTCGAATCAGATAACCACTCCCCTTCAGGAGATGGAACGAACACGCGCAAGAGCGGCGCACGGTGGAGTCGGACCAAAGGAGACCGGAACGCCCCCTTGGTCGAAGAGACCGAGGACTTGCCATGGGAATACAACGATGTCGGCGAGGGCGTACGGCTCGAGGAAGACCGCACCACTTGCCCATGCCCGTCACGCGAGGGCTCAGGACTAAGATGCGACCTCGCAAACGCCCGCGCCTCGCTCTCAGCCTGCGCCCTCAAGCGCATCACGACCCTCGTATACGCACGCGTGGTCATCGCAAGCGACACAATATCCGGGATCTGGGCTTTGGGACGACCTGCTAGGGACCCAGGGGTGGGAATACGGGCCTGGAGATACGTGTCTGCTAGTTGCGCGTACTGGTGCGTGGGCATTGAGACGCCTCGCATGTAGTCGTTTAGGTCCTTTGGTCTGCGTTAGCATAGCACATCACGTCATACAGGAGAACTAACCTTCAAAGACAGAGCAAGCGGCTCCGCCCACTCAAAGCTCCACCTCTGATACCCAACAGTCCCCAAGAAATGCTCAAGCACATACTCCCTCAACACCCGACTCTCAAACACAGCCCTCACGTCCTTATTTGCTGCATACAACGCGCACCAATCGCCAAACGTCAGGCACGCGAGGAGATGTGGGAGGAGCGACGCGTCGGCGAGATGTGAAACGATGGGGTAGAACGTAGGAGGCTTCCGAGCAAGCTCATCCTCCAATCGCTGTTTCTCATCAGCTTCTTCCTTCAGTCGCTTTTCCTCCGCCTCCCTCTCCATCCGTTTCTTATCCTCTCGCGCGCGCACCTCTTCTTCCTTGCGTCGCGCCTCCTCCGCTTTCCTGAAACGAGCCTCCTCCTCTTCTTGAAGGAGCTCAGCTTCCTTGCTCATCACTTCCTGCTGAACAGCAGCATCAGCGACAAAGGGAGGACGCGTCTTCTCAAGCCACTGTCCCCGGCGCTGATTCCGCGCAGATTGATAATCCTCAGGGGATTCAGGGGTCAAAGGCGACTTGGGTCTCGGCGGCAAAGGCGTCACCGGCCTCGCCCCAGCAGCCTCCTCCCCAGACATCTTCACAACCTGCACCCCCTCCACCTTCTTAAACGGGTCCTCGTCCAAGAACAACGTATCCTCCGAGAACAGCGCCTCCATCGATATCTTCTTGAGGACCAACTTGGCAGGCATAGACGATGGGGAATGCCCCGAGGAGGAAGGAGTAGGAGGCCGCGATTTCGTCAACACGCGCGGCTTGAGGCTTTCTTTGCTCGTCGCTCGGTTAAGCTTGCGCATTGGGGCACGTGTGCTTGCGTCTGATGAGACTCTGAGACGGCTTGATGCTGATGCTGATGCTGATGCTGGTGCTGGTGCTGGTGCTGGTGCTGGTGCTGTGTCTAACGATCGCCCTGCTGGTGCGTCAGACGAACGCCCTATCGGTACGTCAGATAAACGTCCCACGTCCAACGAGACACGTCTCCCAGCTTCAAAAGCAAATGGAGCACGCCCTGGGCCCGAAGGTCCGACGCGTCCCTGCCCCTGTCCCTGCACAGAAGCATAGGCAGAAGTCGAAGTCGAAGCAGAAGCCACGGTGATACGCTCCGACCCCCCGCGCACCAAACCTCCACGCTCCGAAGTGAAAGGCACGCCCGAGGCAGATAACAAAGGCACCTTCGACGCGGGTGCTGATGCCAAAGGCGCGGACGCGCGCTCCGTGGAAGGCACGAGGACAGGACCTACTGCTAAAGGCACATTAAGCCCACTAAAGTCTAGACTGGTATACTCCGCGGGTGGAGACGGGTAACCAAGCATCCCGTGATCATGATCTGCGACACGTCGCGCTGATGGTGCGGAGATGCACGTGGCGTTCACAGAGTTGTCATGTTGGCTGATGGGTGCTTGTCTGATGGTCATAGGTGCTTGTGGGCGTTGGTGGTCGGTGAGGGATAGGTTTTGGTGTTGGATGATGGACGTGCGCTGTGCAGTTGAATTTTGATTGGGTGATAGATTTTCTTGTTGGTCGTTAGACGCGACTTGTCCCTGGGCCATGGCAGCAAAAATCAGCGGACCTTTCCGGATGGGAGCAGCGCTGAGCTCTAATGAAGGCGAGCGGTTCAAGTTGAGCTGGAGGGGTTGGGTATTCTGGCGAGGGGGTATCACGTAGGTGCTGGGCGGGGGAGCTGCAGACGAACGAGCGGTTGGGGGCGCTGCTGCCGGGCGACGGGGGGTCGTGCGAGCGGTAGAAGACGAACGGGCAGGAGCGGCAGTAGTAGAAGATGACACCACTGACAGACGAGCGGTGCTAGAAGATGGCACGACTGCGGAGCGAGTATTTGTGCTAGGCGATCGGGTAGCAGTCTGTGTCATAACAGTCGTAGTCATTAAATTTCGTTGGAGATTTTGATTGCCCTGCGGAGGGGGAGGAGGTGCTGGAACTGCAGACGAGGTACGAGTCTGAGTTCTGGCGGTAGCAATAGGTGAACCAGCGGATCGCGAAATAACGTTCTGGTGAAAAACTTTGGTTAGTCACTAGCACCAATTAAAAAAAAAAAAGTAAAATAAAAGTATAAATGATACTCACGGGGGTGCCAAGAGATCTAGAAGGAGGGTGAAGCGAATTAATGGTGCTTGGGGGCAATCTCTGTTGTTGAGCCGAAGTAGGTGATCGACCTTGAGGGCATGTGACGTCAAGGTGCTAAAGAAGTCAATGGTGTCAACGGCATGCGAAGGACGGAGATGAAGTGGATTTTGGAATCGGCGCAAGGCGGGGGCAATATGGGGACAGGTGGAAACACGAGACTGACGCGTAGTACAATGCCTCCCTAGAACGTGTACGGCTAAAAAAACATAAAAAGAAAGCTTACCTTGATAGCCGGGGCGATTGAGCTGGAGGACGTAAACGCGCTTGAGGAATGTGTGAACTGAGTTGCATCTGTGTGATTGCTGCTGCTGCTGGAACTGGAACTGGGTTTCTGATTTTGTTGAGTATGATGCGGGGGGTGGGAAATTGTTTTTGAGGGGTGTTGGGGTGTCATAGGGGAGTGGTGTGTGGATACAGCACGGATTGGGTGCGCGTCGGGGTCTGTGGACAGGGATGAAAACGCGATGATGGGATTAAAGGAAGGACGCACCGGTGAGTCTTACAGGTGTCAAACCCGGACCTGTGTACTTGCGACGAGAGGCGGGTAGGGGTGGTGGCTGTACTCGGGGCTCGGGCTTTGGAGGGGGCTCGAGCTTGGGGGGAGGAGGAGGCTCTTCTGATGCAAGAGCTTTCCAAGGATCCCACTCATCTTCGAGTTGAGGTTTTGGGAGAGGCATGATACAAGATTCTAATAGAGAAGATTCGAGAGTGGATGTCGCGAATCGAGCAAAGAGAGGAGGGAGTGAAGGAGGTGAATCGGATTGAACGGGTTTTGACGGTGCCGGATGTTCTACATCAGCGTTCTTCCTGAACTTGCGCAAGAAACCGGCCATTGCGAGTTTGGGGGAGATGGAAGTACCAGTACAAGAAAACGAGCGTGGTTAATAATATAATAATAAGAAAAAGGTAAACGTGCCGAGTTAGAGGCAAAACGACACAAGGAATAGTGCTTAGTCACCACGTGACTTGACGTTCCTCACAACGTGGTTACAACGAATAACTTCGGTATAAATTCATTCCGAGTTTCCGATTAAAATCCACAGATCGTCCTTACATCACCGCCCCTTCTCTCCCCGGTCAGACGGCTACCTTTTTATTAACCAAGCAAATCGGTCAATGTCGTCCGAACTTAGTCACGGAACACCACACCAAGGGGCGTATTCTCAAATGAACAAGCTATGCTCTATGATATTCAAATTGCGCTCGACGCAGGTTCCGAGTAGATTCGATCACATGATACTTCCCCACATCGAAACGCGTCTACCGAACAACCTCTACGGCACGTCCTTCTCCGACCCCTTCCCGCGAACATCTCCCTTCTGGATACACCAGATCAGATATGGCAATTCATTAGCTATATCACTTTCTCGATAACCCGCCTGAATCTAATCAAGCCAGCCTTGATGCGCACGAGATCTAATAAAGTACCCACCCTATTCAATCGCTCCTATTAACAAAGCCCAACTTGTGAGACAAGCTCTTGTTCCCAATAAACGGCATCCAATTGTCACATATAGTTCCATTGTGGCCTAAGCGAATACAATTAATTACACATTTATTCTAGCGTAGATATCCCCCTCACGCACCCAATCTAATACTAGTGCTCGATATCAGTCCAGCTGCACTTCGATATATTAGTTCAAAATTTAAAATGTGCCCGTCGGGTCCCTATCTTTATACAAAATATGTCTCTCCGCTTCGTCACACAAACGTTCCCAAGAACCCCACGCCACGACCACTCGCCGAAACACACGGACGAACCCAAACCACCATACGCAGTGGCTTAAAAAGGAACACTGCGACGGCCCAACCCACGAAGGGCCCACACTCAATCACACCATCATGATCAGAACACGTTCCAACCGAATCAAGACGAGATAGGAAACAGAAATGCTCACCGAAAAACCTGTAAGAGGGTGGGCGTATGCATAGGGATTGGCTTTCTGATGGCGCCGAGTCTAATAATACCGGATTGGATTTGGATGGATGGGTTCTTCTCGCGATGGGTTGCGGATGCGATATTTGGAGCAAGTGGTTGCTTCGGTGGGATGGTGACAAACTGGTGATAGCACTGATGCCGGTCGTGGTACGGAGCCCCTAACGTGATGCGACTCAGCTGATGACTCACATACACCCACCATGTAAGCACTTCTAGGACGTAACACAACACGACAACTGGAATCGTGCACCCGGGGACGTCGGTGAGTCTCAGGTGCACATCAAACCGTCACTCACCGATACCTATCAAAGATGAAATTTAAACGGTCATGCCATGACGCACCGCAGCATTGCATGATCCGAGATCAAGAAGAGAACTGCTCGCTCGAGCATACCAATTCATTCCCGGATGGTGCGATTCCCATCACTGAAAGTAAACACGGGTTCATTCGTTTAGCAAAAGCTATGCCGATATCGACTGCGCCTTCCCTTCCATTAAGCCATGTCTAATAATAGTGATTTGCAATGTCACTTTTGCATCATAGATACCATTGGAATTTGTTATCGTCATTCGTCTCGCTCGTTGGGGATGGGATGAGGATGGGATTCGGTACCGGGTACGGGTACGATTCGGAGGATGGCCGGAAGTACTCCACTAGTGACGCTAGCCAGTTCGCCTTGTTCGTATTCGCGATCCCAGTTTACGATGATGCCATCCATGGAGTTCGACAGGGCGCACCGGTGGGTTCGTATCAGTACTAAGCGGTACTAGCACTTGTCAGTATCGGCATAGATGACGCATCGAGCGTTGGACGCAGGGTAGGAGTACTTGGGATAGGTCAGTCTTTGTTCACGCCACAGATCGCGAGCTTCGCAGACTGACTTGGCGTTCTTACTTGAGTCTTCTGGGAAATGTTTCAGGTCAGTATCCGCGGACTGTGGTGAGCGCTGAGCGTTTGGGAGAATGGCGATGATGACAATGAAGCCTGAGCCTGAGGTCGTAAGTGAATCGGTCAATACCGAGTCCGTATGAATCGCGAGTAAAGCCAATGTCAGAGGGTGTACCAATCAACCTCCCATTTGCAATGGCTCAAGTTACGGTACGAGAAGACAATATTCGAGCTACCTGAGGGTTTACCCGCACATCGCAATAGATGATGATCAAGAACCAGAAGATGTTCCGACAAAGTACTAGTACCAGTTTGGCCCTGATTGGCAAAAGCCTCTCGTCCTAATAGACACAAACAACGCGTCAACATTTATTCCCAGGTGCCTGCAGGACCCAGGTGGTCTAGATAATGGCCTCGCTCGGGAAACGTAGGAAAAGACGAGACGAGAATATCTTATCGCGCGGGTAAGTCCATGCCGCGTATCAAAGCTGCGGATGATTAAAGTTCAAATGCCCAGCCCAGGTCCAGACATGTGTTCGTATTCAAACCAACCACGGACCGACAAATAACAAAATTAATATTCGGATGTCGTACCCGTACGGTATGTCATTGCAAGGAACGGTGGACGCTGTGAAAAAACCAAGCCTCGAGGCTGTGTTCTTTTCCTCCTTATTTCCACTTATCCCAGAGGCTAGGTCCCATTCCAATAAAGTAAGTATTATGATCGTCCATGTGATGTGACCGACGCACAAGGGGTTTCCCTTACCCCATCCAGCACCGCGCCTCCTCCCCCCGGTCCTCCCTCCTCTCTCCGCGTTTGGCATCACACATACCAGTACACGGCCACCCAACAAATCGGCCATCGCGGTGCGGAGAAGCCTCTCATAGAAAAAAACTCTTTCATCGCGGATACAGCCTTGGCTCAAGAAGTTTTTCTCAACCCTATCATTCTGCCGCCGACGTCGAATAATATATATAAAGTGGAGATATGGAATACCAGAAGAAGAATGACGCATCCATTCAATTCATTCTGCAATTTGCACAACTTCGGAAACGCAATTTAGCTATCCAACGTTACGATTGATGAATATCACTCGTAAAAATTTCAGGTATTTGATCCTTCATTCCGGAACAACTCCCATCCCGCAGCGGCACAGCTCCGTTCCTGTCCCTCCAAGCCCCACCCACTCAACAGGCAGTTCCCGCCATCAAACAACTATCTGATCGGAATATTCGATGTCGATATCGATGTCGAGATGCATATGTATCCATGGGCATCAACAAGCCATACCTCTAAAATGAACATCTTGCGAGATGGGCTTACGTCGCGATATCGATGGCGGGGTACATTCGCATCACAATTACGCTATATACTGAGGTCGACGATCAACGATCTTCGCAACGCAATGGTACGTACGCCATCGTCAGGACGCCCTTACGCATCGAAGCCTCATCTCGAGCTCGATCATGTGATTCCTTCCCATGATCGATAGGTATCATCGAGCGTCTTCTCCCCGAACATCCTTTTCTGGTCGAGCTACGGTATGCATACTCGGCGCCCCCTCGATATCCCGCTCTGTAAGACCGGAACTTCCTTCTCCGCCTGCAATTAACTTGCTTCTATTGGTGCCTAGGGTTCGCGCGAAGATCAATTGAGAGGAAAGTGCCTGGTTGGGTTTGGGTACCGTTATCCTGATAGCCTTTCAGATCTAATGCGGACGCCGTCCTAAGCCAAAGCTGCAGCACTGACGTCGATATCCCGCCTTTGCGCACAACATCTGATGTGTATTGATAATAGGGGGATCGTCCCGAATGCTTAATTCAGTCGGTTCTACTTCGATACTAACATAGGAAGCTTTGGCAGCCTGGGTCGTCGGACCTTGCTCCTCGTTGCATGTGCATCGTCATCATACCCTCGCCGAAATACACGGCTCTTGAGCACATAGCCACATGAACATACAGTCCACGAGCCGTCTCGGAAGACAGAGACATCCTTCTCCCTCGTCCATCGCAATCGAGGTTTCTTCTATCGATGCCTATTCTTCAAGCGAAGACCAGTCAAGTTTGGATGCACTATGTCCAAGTATCAGCTCCAACTGATAGCCTTTCAGATCAACAGCGGATGCCGTCCTATATACAAAGCAGCGTAACATAAAGAATATAATTAATTACCTTCGAGTCGATATCCCGCCTTCGCGCACGAAATCTCATTGAACTTGAGCTTGAGCGCTTGAGCCATCGAGGGATCACCCCGACGAATACTCAATCTAATCGCTCGTTTCTTTGATCGTAGCCTATGCACTTCGATGCTAATTCGTAGCCAATATTATCGGGTTCCTTCCCCCGTTCGGCATCCCCGAGAAACATCTACATCCATGTGCAATTGTGCATCGTCCCAATCACCCGCATTGCAGCACGCCACAACGCACCGACACATACGGAAGAAACGCATGCTCACCTTACCAAGGGCATCATTGCTTCATTTCCTTCGATAACCTGGGCATCCATCGCCGTAAGTGTCTTCCAAATTTCGGTCTCTGTAACTGGCCAGGTTTGGATGCACGATGTACAAGCGTAAGCAATGCCACTTATCCTAATAGCCTTTCAGATCCACTGCGGATGCCGTCCTGCGTCCTTGGCTGGGTTCACAAGGAACGTAATTAATTAGCTTCCAGTGTCGATATCCCGCCTTCGCGCACGAAATCTAATCGAGCTTGATAATAGCAGAGGGATCATCGCGATGAATATCGAGTATCGATATCGAGGCACTTCGATAATAACACAAGGAAGCTCTCCCAAGCTATCGTCTTCTCCGTTTCCGTTCCGCATGTTCCCAAGGCCAAGGAGCGCCCACATGCATGCATGTGCACCGTCCTAACCATACGACAACCGCTCCCACCGAAACACACGGAACAAACGCAATCAGCTCGCTCAGAAAGGTAGGTGCACAACTACTCACGAGGGACCCCGTCTCCAACCAGTTCTGTGTACCCTCACTTCGGGGCGCGTTGATCAGCTTACCAATAACAAAGCGGTCATCCACACATGACGAGGACGCACGATCAAGATAGGAAACACCATCACGAAAGAAGTGGGGATGCCCGAGCTTGCCGCATCGATATCTCTGCACCATCGCCATTACGATCGGTTTTCATGTGCATATGGGATTGGCTGATCGCGCCTTCTAATAATATAAATAGGATTGGGATTGGGATTTGGATCAGAGTACTCTTCTCTTCGCGATGCGGATAGGTGGTGCTATCGTGCGTTCTGGATCGACTGGCTGGTTATGTGCAAGGGGATGCCTCATGGACGTCGGATGCTAGCTCGGTTTCGTATACATAGATGTGCGTAATGGGCGTGTTGCGTGCAATGTTGCAGGTCACCGCGATCGATATCGTGGGTCTAGAATTGATGGGGGTGATGGTTTCATATCACGATCGATCATGATCAGTATTAGACGGTACTTAAACTTGGACTTTTTGCACGTGGTGAGAAGATGAGCGAATCGTTGGGTATGCGCCACAGATTGTGGACTTTGCAAAATGGTATGAGGCGATCGTTATTGGGTGTGGTTGATGGTAGTGAGGAAGATTGGCGTATCAGAATGCAGTGGGGTGACGGGAAGTAGTATTGGTCGTGTGCACGCTGAGAAGTTGATAGAATGGTGGCGGTCTGAGAGTCTGGATTAGATGAAACGAAGTAAGGTCGTGACGCACTGGGAAACATCTCCTTTTCGTGATGTATCTGTTACGGTTTCGAGTTTCAGACTAATTTACACTCTGGCCAATCATAACAGATGTATATGGGTATCATCAGCTAGTAGAACTTCGTGGTGCAGAAAAACATGGTTGACCAACTTGAGTTGCTCTAACAAAAGTTTGTTCCTGATTGGCAAAAGCCTCTCATCCTAACATACACAAACAACGCCTTCAAAATTGCAAGCACGGACTCATCACACCACGCGCCTCAGATCAAAATGGCGACATCCCTCGGAAAACGCAGACAAAGAGAAGAAGACGCTCAACCATCAACACAACCACACGGGTAAGTCACTCACCCCAAACCCCAACAAAAAAACCCAAACATCCATCATACTCATACTTACCTCATCAGATCCACCCTATTCGTCTCCAACCTCCCCTACGACGCAACATCCACCGACCTCCAAACAACATTCTCAGACCTAGCACCCGTCCGCTACGCATTCGTCGTATCCAAGCCCGGATCAGGCGAATCCAAAGGTTTTGGATATGTCTCGTTTTCGATCAAGGAGGATGCGCAGACTGCTTTTGATACCGTTTCGAGTGAGGGGATCGAGATTAATGGGAGGAAGTTGAGGGTTAAGTGGGCGGATAAGAAGATGGTGGGTTTTTTTTTGTTTTTTGTTTTTTTGGGGGATGGGTGGCTTATGCTTTGGTGGTGTAGGATAAGGGGAGGTTTGAAGGCGAGAAGGAGCGTGGTGGGAAGGAGAAATCTGGGAAGGAGAAGGAGCATGTTGGGAAGGAGAAGAAACGGGAGGGAAAACATCAGGAGGCGAAAAAGCACGAAAAGCCAGAGGTGAAAAAGCAAGAGGTGAAAAAGCAAGAAGTCAAAAAGCCAGAAGTCAAAAAGCCAGAAGTCAAAAAGCAAGAGTCGAACGAGGAGGAAGTGATAAAGCAAGAGGCGAAAAAGTACTGGCAGAAAGTGCAAAAGCAGGGGAAAGGGGCGAAGCTTGAAGACGTCGATGACAGTGACGCTGAATCAGATGACGGCGAAGAGGGCGATGTCAAGATGGCCGATGTTGAAGATAGTGAAGGCGAGCTAAGTGATGAAGACGAGGAGGAGCAGTTGGGTCTTCACGAAGACGAGCACAGCGACGAGGACGATGACGAAGATGAAGACATCGAAGACAACGACGACAAAGGAGCTATAAGTGTCGAACATCCTCGACGTCCCATGAAACCTCAGCTACCTCAAACAGACACAGGTACCATACTCTTCATCCGCAACATCCCTTTCATTGCTACAGAAGAAGAACTACGGACACTGTACGAGCACCTTCCCAACCACCCATATGCCATGTGCGCTCATCCATCATAATACAGATTCCGCACATTCGGTGCTCTACGGTATGCTCGCATTACCGTCGAGCCAGGCACCGAACGTTCGCGAGGTACAGGTTTCGTTTGCTTCTGGAATAAAGAAGTCGCCGACAAAGTGATCGAGCAAAGCGAGCTTTTGCGCGCCGAAACCATGGGCTCGCAGCAAGTACGTCTCACTCTCCAATGTGCGATGTGTCTCTGACACTTCTCAGCCGACAAAAAACCCATTCACCCTGCCGTCGGTCTTGACACCCGACCCATCTGCAGGCGTAGCTAGAAGTCTTGTACTTCATGGTCGCACTTTGGATGTTGTGAGAGCTGTCACGCGGGATCAAGCAGGTAAGCTGAAGGATGAAGGCGAGAGAAGACGAGAAAAGGCAGACAAGAGAAATCTTTACTTGTTGCGTGAGGGAGGTAAGGTTGATTTTATTGTCATTGCTGTTATCTTTGTAAACCAGAAGTCTCCAGTCATCTTGCCCAATACGCCAGCGGCCAGTACCATACCACCTGTTGAACTGGAGAAGCGGACTAATTCATTCACTGCTCGCCGCACGATGTTACGGACAAATCCTTCCTTGTACGTATCGAAGACCCGACTCAGCGTTCGCCAGATACCCCTATTCGTTACCGAGCGGACGCTCAAACGCCTCGCCCTCCACGCTCTTCGTACATTTAAAGATGAAGTCAAAAAGGGAGAACGCAGCGATTTGACTCCCGAGGAGCTGGAAGAGACTACCAAAGAATCCGATGAACCAGGCGATTCCAGTACAAAATCAAAGAAACGGTCACAGGGAAGCAAATCCAGAGGCGTCCAGCAAGCCAAAATCGTGCGTCAACATGAACGGGTAGATCCTGTCACAGGGAAAGGTCGCAGCAAAGGTTATGGATTCATCGAGATGCCGCGGCATGCAGATGCGCTGCGCGTTCTTCGCTGGGCCAACAATAACCCTGCTGTCGCGCCACTTCTGAGCACCTGGTGGAAAGAAGAACTCGGAGATCTCATCAAGCTCGAGAAGGGAAAGGGGGATCCTGATGAAGCTAGACTGAAACGGATAAAAGATGAGCTAGAGGGTCAGGTGAAAACACCCAAGGGTACGCTTATTGTGGAATTCTCCATAGAAAACGTGCAGGTCGTCCAGCGAAGGACGAACCAGAACAAGGAAAAACCATCAGTACCTGTATGTGCGATTTCCATCTATGATCACCATTTCTGATTCAGATTTAGACACGAGTCACAAAAAGCCGCGGTGAAACATCTCAAGAACCACCTATGAAGAAACGACGCGTTGCGGCTGATGACACACCAGCAAAGCCTGTGAAAGAAGAACATGCTAATGGCGGCCAGAGCATCGGTGCAGTTATTGGTAGAAAGCGGAAGGAACGTAAAGCTGCCAAGAAGGGTGGAAAGTAGTGCTCGAGTACCGTCTTGATGTGTTCTTTACCCTTTTCTCGTATCATATCTGCTCAAATTGGCCACAGCATCAAAGATATCGTCTGTCAAAGCCTCCTGGAGACTGATAATAGTATAAGACACTACACCTTGTGTTCTGATCATTAGGAGATAGCTCCTGTCAAGGTAGCGGGGTTGCAGCGGTTTGCACAACTCGAATTTCTCACAGTAGATGTTCGCTGATGCCGTGATGTTGATATATTTTTGTGATCCCACTATTATCAATCAAAGCACGGGGGACAACTGGTTCGCAAGCAGGAGAATGATAAGGTCTTACCAATTGTTCTTTCACTACACACCGTGACTCACTGTACTCATGTCTGACCCTAAAGTATGGCTAATCACAGGTGAGTATCCTCATTTCCAATGGTGCTCACCAAAACCAGCGATAGCAGTAGCTCACGTCGATCATCTAGGTACATCATCAGGCTTTGGTCGCCGTTTAGTATCAATCGTTCTAGAACGTGGTGATCGTGTAGTCGCAACGGCCCGATCTCTGCAGAAAATCCAAGAATTCCCCCAATCTCCGAACCTACACCTCCTAGAGCTCGATGTGACTTCCGGAACGACTGTCATCAAGGAACAGGTAGATGAGGCGGCCAAGGTGTGGGGCAGGATTGACGTGTTGGTGAATAATGCGGGTATTGGGCTGCTGGGAATCCTTGAGGAATGCGGGTAGGACACAGACATGTTCTTTTCCCGTGCCTAATGCATGTTATCGGTTTCAGGGTGGACAAGATGATAAAACAATTCCGCCCTAATGTCTTCGGTGTGCTGGACGTCACGAATGCAGCATTACCATACATGCGTGAAAGTAAGTTTCCGGAGATGTACATGTAACACACGCGTTGAGCTCTGCAGGGAAGAGTGGTACAGTAGTTATTATTGGAAGTCGCAGCGCCTGGAGGCCTGAAGTCACGGTGAGTAGCGTTTTTTTATGGTTGATCATCATGATAGTGGTTGAATGATGTCTGTTTCAGGGACTTGGTGAGTTTAGTTACGCCTTTAAGCTCTTCCGTGGGTGACTAATGCTAATGCTGGCAGGCGCTTATGCCTCATCGAAGGCAGCTGTGCAGGGTGAGTCGTATTGAACCCATACACGTTACATTGTTCATCGACTAAAAAATCCTGCAGTGATGGGCGAAACACTTGCTGTGGAACTCGCACCATTCAACATACGCGTCCTGGTCGTCGAGCCTGGCGCCTTCCGCACCGAGAACATATACAGCAATAAATTTGACACGTGGACTAATCCTATACCTGATTATGACGAAACACGAGCTGAAACACTGGCGAGGTTTGAGGCTATCCCCGGCAAGCAACCTGGAGACCCAATGAAGGCGATGAAATTCGTCGTAGATGTCGTAAGAGGAGAAGGCGTTGCGGCTGGCAGAGAGTGGCCGTCATATCTCGTCTTGGGTGAGGATGCAGAGAGAGATGTCCGAAACAAATGCATGATGATGTTGAAGCATCTTGACGAATGGAAGGACGTGATCCGGGACGTGAATATATGATCAAACCAGTGTACATCACACAATTATGTGTAGGGTAAACGTTTTGAACACAGGCTGTAGATGAGTATGCTTACTGCACTTACCAATCCTTGTTCGGTTTCGAGGAAGCATTATCGTGAACCTTGTATCCACTTTTCATCTCCTCCAATATGAGAAACTTAAGCACGACTGTCTTCTTAAGCTTTCTCTATGTTCTGGGTATGAAGAACTGGATTTTACGGACCTTGTCAGAACATGCCCGGCAAATGTCGGGCAGAATGTCGGCGGAGTAGCCCCTGCACGCGTTAACTATATGCGTGATGACTACTTCAATTGATGAAATAAGTGCCAGCCATCGACCACGATGCAAAAATTCGGCTGTGTATATGTTGTACAGTTCCAGGACCCAGTCACGTTCTTTGTCTGGTGTGATTTCTGCATGACTGGCAACCCACAACGAGATATCAGGATTGCAGCTGCACATGATATACGACAAAATAAAAAAAAGCCTCCTAGATTCATATTGCCCCCAATTTTGCAGTCCATGGTTCAAATTAATCTGACATTAGGTAATGTCGTACCATTCACTGCATCACGGGTCGGCAAGAACCCTTAGATCTGCCTGAAGGGACAGACTCGGAGACCCATATGGGCCATTTGCCCAAAGCAGGTCTCCAGTGGGATCGTCTGATGACTGGCCAAGCGAGGGAAAGCTTATGAAATCCTCCGCCTCTTTGCAAATCTCCCAACCTCTATATCGCCCACCGTGCGATCCAAGTGGTCAAATACAGAACCTAGAGCGTGAGCTAGATCAGGATGACATGGGCCAGATGCTATGCTCATCATAGCGTCAAATTTTCTCCTCAGGCCAGCAAGCTGATCTGGCGAGAAATAAACCTCGGGCTATAGTAGAAGAATCATTAGAGAATGGCCGCCAAACGCTATCTTGACGTACGATGCTGGGAGGTGGTCCTCCGTTCCCCTGTGGCTGCTCTAACATAGGTCCCAAGTCATCATCTTCTAAGCCCACATCGTCCCTTGGTATTAGTTGAGGCACTTCAGTAACTCCAACAGGTACTGTCATCGGCGCCGTTGTGAACAAAGGTTGTTTCGGAACTGGTTTTGGCGTGGTCTCCATCTTGAATTCTCCTGACTGTGACTTGCGAAACGACGCAGGGAAACTTGGGTGCGCTTCAGCGTGTGTCATACGAATGCGAAGAAGAAGCTCGTTATCATCCATCGTTGTTATACGTAGCCAGCCGCCACAATGATAACGAGTGATACGAGAACGTGACTTGGCGCGATCAGCGTCTTGGTTTCGCGACTTTGATTGCTCTCCTTCAAGCTGGGCACAGAAGTATGTGACGACCGTCGACTTTCCACCACGCTTTGTTTTCTTTTGACTGTATGAAAGATGTTTTGTAAGAATTGTTCCAGTGCATGACGTAGACAACGCACTTCCAATGATATTCTGATGCTTCTGCCAGAAAATCTCTAATCTTGTTCGTCCGATTATACAAATGTTCCCCAGCTGCAAACATGCCCGGCGGTAGGTTCACCATGGTATCAAAGTCGAATGGTCGACCTTTGTTCAATGTGACGAGTTTCAAGAAGTCATCCAAGCTCATCGCCGCAGTGGCAATCTGCCCACATCCAGATGAATCAACAGTGGAAGCAGACTTCCGGGCTACTTGTTTGTCCATACAGCCGATGCATACTTTGAGGTGACCTGTACCAGTACGTCGGGGTGGGTATGAGTCGACGGGGCCCATGTAGGCACAGCGAGTGCACTTCTGAAGTACGGCCGGAGAGGTGGATGAAGAAGGACCCGGAGCTATTTCTGTTTGGATCTCGAATGTAGTAGGAGCCATTGAAGGGGGTGTTGGTGTGGATGACAATCCCAGCACAGGAGCGGGAGAACCTGTGAAGTCATTTCATGAATTCGAAACAAAATTGCTCAAATGCGTCTGTTCATACCTTTGGCTTCCATCCTATGTTATCTTGGAAGATCCTAGCGTAGTCCGTGATATTCTTGAATTACGGTGGTAAGGTTTCTGTCAGGTTTCTGTGGGTGCAACTTCGCGACATCCCAGAGATCACGTGCACGTCTCAATATAGCGAGGGCCTAGGCACATTCCATCACAGTACATTAATGCATCACGGGTAACCTCCAGATCTCATGAAATATACAACCAAAGCTGAGACGAATTTACAGAGCCCAGGGATATTGAGAAAGACCTGAGGAATCAAATATTTTCGAGACTGGTATAGACCGCGCCACGTTCGCGAGCCAGACGATGTGATCTCTCCCTCCAATACTATCACGATCGCTCAGCATCAGCACACGCCTTCATATCAACAGCCTCCTTTTGCACAATGGCATCTCGCTGTTAGCCGGCCGCGGATGCCGCTAACTGTCACCCGACAGCCAGTCTTACAGCTGCCTACCAAAGAATTTGTGTGAAATTATTCACATCACGGCGATTGATTTCTCTCGCTTTACTCATCAGCGAGTGCTAGACAACATGACCGTGATAGCCTGGTGGACACGATACTCGAATCAGGAACCGTTCACGCACTTTGGGGTCCCCTCTGTTTGATGTTGTACCACAGGATATATCAGCTCGAGCGTTTCGGAGGACGTTCATACGCTTTGGCTCAAAACCGTATCAACGTGTCCGAAACATGTTTGTGGCTGAAGACACCCGATACGAATTTATGTTGGAGTCGTTGTACCCAAAACATAGCTGAAAGGAGCATTCGGCCAGCCTCAGCTATGAATATGCATCCGGCAGTATACCTCATTAGTGTGCAAATCCAAGGTAACATGTGTGCACTTTACCACCCAGAAAAACCAATTCGAAAATGACGTAGAAAGGATTTCGAGGGCTGGTTTAGGATTACAGGATCCTCGGGCGATAACCTACATATGCAAGAAAGTACTATACTCGTCCCTTTGCCAACGGGTCAGACAAATTTCTTGATCGTGCAGCGTACTCGCCTTGCATTATTTATGGTGCGCCAAGCTCCGATATTCTGCAGAATGCCTGGAACAACGCCGGTACCACAAACGGAACTTTGCACTCCCTCTCGACTTCACTGAGCACACGTTCGGCACGGAGACGTTGTGTCCTTTCCTGCTGCAACTCGATTTTAAGCCGTATTAGTCGCGCCTCCAGATCTACAGGAAGTCAGATGAATCAGCTACGTGCATGCCGAATTGTTGATATACAAGACCATGCAGTGAGGGTGCTGTTTCTTCGCTCTTCGGCTGGGAAACACCATGACGAATAAGCTCTTCCGATATCCCTTTCTCGCAATGTTTTAATGTGATCAGTTGACTGCGGACCTTCGACAGTTCGAGCGATAAGTTGTTGATAGTTCTTCTATCTCCTGGTGGGCGGGGGCCATTAGGGGTGGAGTTATTGCTTATGCTGGGTTTGGTGTGATGCAGAGGGATGCGTAATGGTTGTTGAGGGGTGATTGTGAGCAGCGCCTGGGATATTGGGCATCTGGACTGAGGAATTTTGCCGCCTACTTGAGTCGTTTGGTATTCTCCAGTCGAACAGCCGTCAGGAGTATGCTTCCCTTCATCTGTACTGCTCTGGATGGGGAGGTGCTGCTCGATTCGAATTCTCTTCAACAAAGGATTCGAGAGCTCGTCATTACCATCTGACCCAAAAGGAGGTGATATAACACTTTGCTCATCGATGGACTTGAAGACGTTAGTTTATAGGAACGTCAGATAGATCGCAGCACCCACATCACTTCGAGGTCTCTTCCCTTGAACTGCTTCCAGCGGCTTCTGTAAATCAGAACAGTCTGCTGTAGAAGGCAACGGGGAACTTTCTGTGTGCGGGCTCATTTCTTCTGTCTGCGGAAGCTCGATTGTATGTTTTGGTCCCAATGGTGATCGTTTTTTTCCGCGTGTTTCCGTAAAACCAATGGATGGTAGTCTAAGGTAGACCCTCAATAGATGTCGTTTGTGTGGGAACACCCTCACATTTTAACAGTCACCGATTCGCTTTACAGATGGGGTCGCGCCTGAGTTTTATTTGTGTGCATGTGTTTCTGTGAAGTTGCTTACATAGATAGCTCTTCTTTAACTGCGTTCAGCTCTGGACTCCCCTTGGCAATGGCCACCCATCGTCTGTACAAACTGTCCTGAGAGCGGATCAACCATATTTCTTCATTAGTGCAAGAAAATACTTAGGACATACTTTTGGTAGAGGAATTGGCGCATGAGCGGAGTGAGACCATAATAAGAAGAACGCAGCACCTTCCTGACGGATATTTTCGCCTTTTGGACGATGTGCTCTGAGAACATTGAGATCTGCTAGAAGGTCGTGAAGAGCCTTGGCTTTACTCGTTGTCCCATATATCAATCGTCCACCCTTAGCCCCACCGTACTTGAGGGTAACTTGGATGGTCGAATCGTTGTTCTCGTTCATGTAGATGATAAATAATAATATGGTTCAAAATATTGGGCTCTCTTGGTTAGATACAATTCAATTAGGCTTGTCACGCGTCGTACTGGGTGATTTTCTGCCGCGGCAACTACCGCACCAATTGGGTTCATCGACTCATGTGAACTGCGCCGCAGGTGTTGCAACGTTGATATCTCGCTCAGTGACAATCTATTGGATTTAAAAAAAATCTCTGATCGCAGAGTATGACAGAAGCCCAAACCGTTGTGACGTCTAGACAGAGCGGGTGATCAGTTACACTAGTATAGAACTGTTTGTTTGATCGCGAACAACCTTGAGGAGAAAATCGTTGATACAACTGAAGGGTATGGCGCTGGATCAGTTCAAAAATGTACACACAGGAAAGTCACACACACACACGCATACGACACACACACAGTAGTTAAACACACACATGTATTGTAGTATTGTAATATATTCAGTACTACAGGCACATTTCCGGCAAAATCTCACTTGTATTGAAGAAAATTGAACACTTCTGCCAGTGATGACCGAAAGCAAAGCGGCCAAAGTTTCGAGTCTCCCTGGCCTATGAGATCAGCGCGCTGATGGCAGGTCCAGCGGTGAAGCGAACGCGAACATCTTGTGCTTTAATGGCGGTGGTACTGGTACTGGCTCGTGTTTTGGGATACCTGGTGAAGACGAAGCTGAAACGATGTGAGCCGTACAATCCTTCATACCTGGGGGCGTTGGAGGAGATGCTGTTGATGCTGTTGATGTCGATGTTGAATAACCTGGTGATGGCGTGTCCGGCAATGTGGGTGGTGTGATGTAGGAAGAATTGGGTGGAGGGAAAGCTGGCTTTGGTGGCGAAGGATAATGATGACCATATATGTGGGTGTAGGTGCCAAAGCGGCTGGAGGAGGTGGGAAGGGATTCGTAGTAGGAGGAGGGGTTGTCTTAGATGATGAGGGAAGAATGTAAGTTGGGTAAGGTCCTTGACCTATGAAATCCTTCTTGACCATGTCCTCAAACTCCCTCGGCGTCCCCACTCCAGATACTGACAAGAATTGGGTGGAGGGAAAGTGGGCTTTGGTGGGGAAGGATAACGATGCCCATATGTGGGTGAAGGTGCGTGGGAAAGGATTCGTAGTAGGAGGAGGGTTGTCTTAGATGATGAGGTTTACTGAACACAGCTTGTAACCAACATGCAATTTCAGCAAGCAAGATCCAAGGCGATTTCAAACCACGGTGGAATTGGCCCTGCCAGGTCTCCTAGTCACGTACACCGTTCTACGATCTCGCTTCGACTATATTCGGTGCGTCGATCGAGTTGCGGATTCGAGGCTGTTCACAAATCGTTTTTTTGGCAAAGCACAGTAGCCATGTCTTGTTTATAGCGACAACACATCTAACAACATCAAAACACCTTCTCTGAACATCCATTGCATCTTTTATGTCCTGTGTGTGCATATCATACGACTCCCTTCAGCGTGATTGGGTGTCTACAGGTACTTCTATCGTAATCACCATATATTCAACATTCGATGACACTGACATGCACCAACACAGGATGGCCCTACACAGGAACTCTGATGCTGAGACAGTGACCATGACAGTCGAGCTTCCCACTCTCCAAACAACGAGATTTTAACGTTGAAGCTCATGGGAAACATCTGTCAATATTTTTGGATTTTAAGCGTTCGGAGAACCATGACAAGGGCGAATGTATGGTGCGAGAGCATTCGTGTGGCAAGTTGTCTAGGACATGGTGATTGCATCATTCAGGGTGAGTATGTCCACACAAAGATGGAGAATGTAATGCTTGCTATGCGTTTCATTGCCTGAAGATGCGATACTGATGATCTTCGTGTGTTTCAGCTTTGTACCGTTGGCAACCTGTGAATGGTGATTGAGGGTTCTGAAGCAACGGTGCGTCTGTTTGATAATGAATACTCCACCTGATCTTTTTTGACCCAAAGTACCTCAATTAGCAACTTAACCTGTAGAAGCGGAGACCACACGACTCGTCTGCGCTGGCGCCCACAAGATTGGGGAATGGCAAAAACAGTGGGGCTATGAGATGGTTTGCTCCTTGGACTATAGCTATGCGGGACTATAGCTATGCGGGACTATAGCTATGCGTGTGTAAGGTGGAACCGACAGACTAAGATGCGAATTGATAGCCTGTCTATAAGATTGCTAAGTATCAAGGTTTGACAATGGCGTTCCTTGTTCATCTGACATTGATAGATCTCGCTTGTAACTTGCAACCTTCACCGGTTCAAGACAGAACTCAAAATATTATCGAAACACGGTGGCGTTTTGTATTGGATTGCTCTATCCTAACTATATCTTTGTTCATCGTTTTGATATAATGGCATAGCTCAATGATTCAAGCGCGCTAGGCGACAGATAAAGTGAGTTATATTTACTCCGCTTCGGCCCACCGTGCTACGGCCTCTTGTCTGATTTCTCTGGTGCTATGCTGCAGAATGGCCCTTGTTCCATAAGAGTTATTGAAGGAGCTGTTAGTCCTCGGACTCGTCCAGCAAGGCCAATGAGGGTACACATACTTGTTTCCATCACATCACGCTTCAAGTTAGACCTGTGTTTGCTCGATGACTACATGATTTCATTCAAAACACCTCGATTTATGTGTGCCTGCAGCAAGAACACCTCGAAATCGCGTTGGAAATCAGCTGCCAGCATCGCTAACGACTGGAATTTTCCTGATGTTCAAGCAGTCGCTCGCGCAATACTGGTTTGCAAATTACAACAGTTTGACAAAGTAATGTCAGTGACGCAAATTTTCACAGTGAAAAGACTTGGCATTATATACAGAATTACAGGAAGTCGCGTCCTGACATCAAAGACGCATTGCGTCTCAGTAATTCTCATTTTGGTCGCGCGTGGGTAAAAAAACTCGGCACTGACATTACTTTCTCAAACAGCTGTCAAGTCAAAATCTACTTTGAATCTTTGATGACTTCCTCTTTATGCTTGATGTCGCACCGCAATGCTCACTTCACCCAATCAAGGGTCTTGAGGCGAGATCAAATATCTATCTCCATCATGCCGATTTTGGCGATACAAGCGCTGAACAGTGGTATATCTAGCATGAATGCTAGATCCCCAATATTCCCACTCGCTCACTCCATCCCACAAATATGACCTTCGTCTCCAATGATCCCAATTGGTGGCCGTTACTCGATTCGATTTATTTTTTTAGCTTTTGGATAGGTTTGTCGTATCAATTGGTGACGTCTCGATCTAACATCGACTTGCATTTTGCAGTTGCCGCCGGCTTCATGATAGTATATGATTGGGGTGAGAAGGATGTTGATCTGAAACTGCTGCCATTCTTATGATATCTCCAGTATTAACACTTGGACAGGAGGTAGGTTGACCTCATTTCCAGAGCAACCAACTCGCTAAGAAT
Organism: Suillus brevipes Sb2; assembly: GCA_011800875.2. Classification (NCBI taxonomy): domain Eukaryota; kingdom Fungi; phylum Basidiomycota; class Agaricomycetes; order Boletales; family Suillaceae; genus Suillus; species Suillus brevipes. Next base: position 338,763 of record JRHT02000022.1, on the reverse strand, counting down.
GGCATTATAGATTGAACTGATCTGGGTGAGTAATGGAGTCTCATCAGAAAAACAACAGAATACGATGAATTTACGATAGAGGCAACGTTGGTCTCTCATGACTGTGCTGTATTTGGTTGTTCGTACCTCATATTATTCTATAGCGTGGTTGGCTGTTGTGCTGACTCCAAAATGTTCTAGATACGCTATATTGGAATACCTTATTCTGTGTATGTCTCGAGGCCAAAATTTGGTGTTGTGCTAATAGCTCATCTCTGGCGATCAGTGCCAATGTTCTGGGTATGTCTTATATGCACTGTGTTCGATTCTTCTGACCGGCAGCACACAGGATCTATGATGTTTGTCTCCCTGACAGATGCAGTGAGTATTCTGAAACCATCTCCCTCCTATCCAATTGATACACATACTTAGGGGTGAGTGAAACTCTGACCATTGACCTTGGTCCAACACAATGACTACACAGGTGTGAGTCGAGTGTTTGATTCTAGTACGAGGTGATCACTGATTGAGTGTTTCAGGCATTATTCTGTACTACGCAGGAAATTGGACAAATGTGGTCACAACTGCCATGCTGGGCGGTGAGCCGCAAAATCTCAGTGATATTGACTCGACTGAATGATGCTGCAAGTCATCATGATTGCTCGGTTACATGCCATGTATCAAGGATCCAGAGCCATGCTCATCTTCCTTGTTATTATCTTCCTGGCTGTTAACATCGCCTGTGTGGTACTCCCGGCAATAGGACTCAAGACTGTTGTAGCAGGTAAGTTTTGCTTGCTGACTTGCGGAACACAGCTCACTGGACAAACACCAGAGGAGCTGATACTCTCTGGGATGCATATATGCAGTTTTTACTACGGTGGGGAAACCTCGCTTCTGGTTTCGATGACTTGGATAGTCAACACTGTTTGGGAGGTCCTCGCACTGTGTCTTTCGGTCTGGATTGCTGTGAAACACTTCCGTGACATGCGACGCCTAGGCCCATCGACAGGATCGACTATTGGGGACTGTTTCAGAGTGCTAGTACAATCTCACGTGCTTTATTTTGCGAGGTGAGCTTGCAATTGATAACATGGATATCTTTTCCTGCTCAAATTCCGCATGTGCCAGCTTTGCTGGTGTCTCTTGCTTCCAGCTTATTGTTAACTCTCCAGCGTTCTTGGTGCGCTGACCTGTCGCTGACATTTGTTTATACCAACGGCTCATCGTTCCTGTAGAATTCAAATTCTACTACAGCTATGATATTTGGTAGCACTCGTGTTGTTTTAGAAATCGTGCAGATGTTTGTGTTGGGACCACGCCTGATCCTTAGCGTTCGACAATATCACGCAAAACTCGTTGCCGGCTCCGATGCAGACACTAGCATGAATTCGATTGTCTTCCAGGAGCATGTACATATATCAACTAGCGGTACTGTGTAGGGAAATGCTTGCCAGGCATTCCACAGGGAAGAGAAATTTGGTCGAGGATGCGTCGTGGTATTTATTAAACAATTGCTGCTTTGAAGTTTATTTAAGGCGACGTTTATGTATACAGACCCATTATTTCTTGTTGTATCACTACTGGATGTCAGTGCGCACATGGCGAGGTGACACAAAATACGAACTTGCTCCGTCCTTACATATGTAGAATATCTCGCTCAGTGACAATCAATTGGATTTAAAAAAAATAAGGGCGATGTTTTATTATCAAAGTTGTACAAACCCATGCGTCGTAAAGTTGATATTTGATAATCACACTTGCAGTATTTAACAGCCTCAGACTGCGGCTCAGGACCAGGTCTGTTCATAGAAGGAAGACAGTCTTTTCCTCTTTGTCAAGGTCTTCTCGCTACAACCCGAGCTTCGCCGCTGATCTGATGACCGCTAGCACAGCATGCGGGTGCCATGCCACTGCCATCATACAAATTGATCAAACTTCAATGAAAATCCCACGGATTTTCGTATATTACTAAATGTGCATGTGAGCGGCGGCATTGATATTGCTATATCACACACACATTCACTGGCATGACCCTAGTCTCAAACGATCCCATTTGGTGGCCGCAAATCAACTTGAATATAGGTACTAGCTATGCTACAGGTTTGTCATGAGCCAGCCGAATGATGTCGGTCATGTCTCACTCTACCTTTTTTGACTGTGATTTTGCAGCCGCCTCATCCACTGTACTGGTATACGATTGGGGTGAGTAAGATAATACTTATCCAAGGAATGAGCTGTTGAAGTGTTGATTTTTTTATGATATGTTCCAGCACTGACGTTCGGACAAGAGGTTGGTTGATGTCGTTGGAGCAGCGCGCTAGCCATGAGGCCCATCTTACTAAAATGTTTGCATAGCTTGACCTAGTCTGGGTGAGCAGATTATCATATGGATATCAAGATACGATGATTTTGCGCAGAAGCAACCCAGTTCCTTCATGACTATCATGTATGCTTGTGTCAGTAATGTATATCATCAACACACTTGTCAAGTTGTACTGATTTCATATATTTCAGGTGCGCTATGGTGGAATACTATACTCTTTGTATGTTTTCGAGGCTAATAAGCTGGCACCGCGCTAATAAGCTATCTCTCACAATCAGCATCGCTATGCTGTGTATGTCTCCTCAGAGTTCTCACATATACTGTCTAACCAGCTGCATGCAGGGTGTCTCCCGTCAGTCCCGGTGACAGATCTAGTAAGTAGTGTTTTACATCAATGGCGATCAGCGAACTGTACTCCTATTTAGGGGTGAGTGAGATTCCCGACCAGCTTGTGGGTCCAGTATGCTGACTGCGATAGCTGTGAGTTATTTAAGGCTATCTGGGCCTCCGACCCTCATTAGCAAGTGGGTCTTTTTTAGGTGATATCCTTGGTTTTGCACAAATGTGGATTTCTGTGGTTGAAAACGCTATGCTGGGTGGTAAGCTACTTATATACAGCTCTTCAGTGATTGATTTAGCTAAAATATCACACAAGTCATTATGATCACTCGGTTGTATGCCATGTATCAGCGATCCAGAGTCTTGCTCATCTTTCTTATTGCAATCTTCGTGGCCTTCACAATAGCTGCTATAGTAATCACCGCCATACAAAACAGCCATTATTTATGGGGTAAGCTTTAATTCGAAAGAGTGCCTCACACTTATCATACTTGTGGGACATGTCACAGTGGAGTTTAGCATCTCTGGCACCTATCAGTGTATTGGCATTTCGGAATCCGAAACAGCCAAGCTGGTAGCTGTGACTTGGATACTGGGCAGTGTGTGGGAGGTCATTGCATTATGCCTTGCACTTGTGGTTGCTGCAAAACACTTCCGCGAATTGAGACGATTCAGACAATCAACAGGACAAACCATGGAGGACTATTTTACGGTGCTAATAAAAGTTCATGTGCTTTACTTTGCATTGTGAGCTCGTCATTTAAATGTGGTGATCTTCCTTCTGCTGATGGTTTGAACATACAAGCTTTGCTGCTGTTTCTTGTATGGCCATTGGCTTGATGTCTCCAAATATCGGGGTATGCCAATCTGCGACGTTTGCATCTTACCGCTTATCATTGCTTTATAGAACTTAAATTCTGTTGGGGTTCAGATTTACAGTTACGTTCTTCAAATTTTGTTGCCCATACAGATGTTCGTACTAGGCCCCCGCCTCATCCTAAGCATTCGAGAATATCATGCTACACTCGTAGGCAACTCCGAGGAAGGCACTGCCTTAACTACATTCGCTTTTCAGGAGGGCGCCCACGTAACAACTGGCGGTAGCGTATAGTACGACCACACACACGGGAATTATGATTATATCTGGAGCTTCGATATGGGTTTAAGAAATTGTATACTTATATCTATGGACCTTGCTATGAAGAATCAGAGATAGTCGTTCTGTCGCTTACATATTTGCTGCTTCCCAACACGATCGGACCTGATAGCAAACATTTGCGACGATCGCCCAATGTATTGAACTTTGGAATGAATCCAGTGAAGTGCATTGGATCTATAAACTGTACGATTACATGATAGCACACCTTTGATCTTCTTTATCCTCTGCGATCGTCTCCTAAATGGACCCTAGTAATTCTGGCTAGCGAGGTATGATCCAAGAGTGGTGACGACCATGCCTGCGTCTTGAGCTGTCTGAGGCAACAGGTATGTAACAACGAGGATAGCTTGTTTCGTTTGCGCTAGTACAGCACCATCACCCTGATGGCTGTGAGCATGCATCATCAAAAGACGTCGTGGAGACCCACTTGTTTCTTGCCATGAACCACAACAAGATTCGGATCATCTCCGTAGGTATCCGACGATACAAAGAAGTATTTCTGATTGGCGACACGGAAGCCAGAGGCCTGAACTGCAGCTTTGTTCGTGAACGCAGCAATGATCGCCTTCTGCTCTTCTGGTGAGATCTATGCAAGATCCCGTCAGAGTTGCATAGACATTACTACATTCAATAAATTACCGCGATCCCTGAAGATTTAGCCCATACACCTCCAGCTTTTCCCAAGATGGCGGCCTGAGTCACTCTCCCGGTTCCGACCAGGTTGGTGTCTACGTATGCTGTGGATGCATGAGACCAAGCGCTTTCTAGGTGATGCAGCTTAGACTTACCTTGCCAGGACATATTATGAAGGACTACTGAAATCAAGATGGCAGAAAGGGTCACGAATTGGAATTGAGAGACAGGAAAGAGTCTGGCGCAGTACGGAGATCGCCATGATATCGGCGTTGGAAAGCAGGCCGCACCAAAGTCCAGGCGGAACTTACCTAATAAGCAAGTGGACCACCGGTCCAACCCGCGGAACTCAGCTGTTTTTAAGCAAGATGGTAACAAGTATTATTCTAGTAATCATATTAGCATGATTTAATGATGTAGGTAGGAATTCTCGAAAACATAAACTCTATGAGGAATAGCACAAGAACCTAGTCTATGGCAGCATGACGTTTCTGACACAAGTGATAGTAACCACCTTCTAGATGTAGACCGTCTCAAACGAACATCCACATCGTACTGGGGATCCCTTGTGATCAATAATGATCACATTTGCTGTCTGCTGCCTTATCCACGATCGGTCATTGGGATCGAGAGCGAAAAAGAAACATAACAAGGGGTCCTCCTGGACCTCATACTCATGGTTCCGTCGAGCTAGTCCTTTCGGATTGTAATTCACTATCCCAAGGCAATGGATCTCTGCCTCTGATACCCGTCCGTGGCTTATAACTCGCACAGGGAGATTCCGAGGCTTTGACTGTCCGAGATAGCCTGGAGTCCGAGCGTGAATAGTGGCCACTTGATTCGGGCTGTCAAACACGACATAAAGAAGCGGTATCTTCATCTGCAACCCATGCCTTGTCATTGCAAACGCATGATCACCACGGAGACCATGATTTGTTTCTCCAACTCTTCTCTCCACCTTTCCCATATCGAGAGCCTTGCTGAATCGTATGAAGCTCTCCACATCATAAGCGTCGTAGCCTTTAGGAGAGCGTGGTATTGCGCGGCAATATGGAGACCATTCCCCTGCCCATGCGAAGATATCCCAACTCTTGCATTGTTGCAAAATGATTTCCATCAGCCGAAACCAGGACCGTTGGCCATCCCCGTATGCTATCGGCATATTGATATCAAATACACCAATGAGGGAGTATGCCACATCCTCGATCCGCGTAGTTGTCCTCCTTGATGCCCACCTCAACCTCTGATGAACGCGGAAGATGCCAGGTGAGAATGAAGTGAGATCGTGTAATCCGATTCCTGTTAAGCGGGTGATAGCAGTGAGAATATCTGGTTGATCCAGAGGAGAGGCGATAAGCGACGATTTTTCGTCATCAGGAGCAGTGGCTAAAGCTTTGGGGCGTTTGTCATCAGGATCTTCGCTTAGCGGTCTCCAATTTCGTCCATAGAACTTCATCTTCTCTGGTGCAAGGAGCTCCTGCAGCGTCCATCCTCTGGTGAACCAAGGCTCCAGTGCAAAGTCTGACACGCTGGAAGAGCATGCAAGATATGCAATGCAGATAGCAGCACCACGGTACCACTTGAACATCGCTTGGATAGATTCGTCAAGCTCAGCACTGCTATCCTTATTGATGCAGCAAGTATCCGACCAAGCCAATTCACAGTCGTACTCTCTTGCCTTTTCACAAAACTTGGTCAATTTGTGATAACCGGCGAGAGTTTTTGACGCGTCTTTTTGTGACTTGGACATGTCCTGGAATGTGGGTTCTCCGGTATCAAGCCAGCGGTGGGAGAACATTGCGAATTTGACCTTGTCCTTGAGCACTTTGTACAAGTTTTCTTCTCTTGACCAGGATCCTGAAAACTTCTCCAAGTCATCCTCCGTGATGGCTGTGACTGCAGGCTTGTATATTTTGAACACTTCGTTCCGGTCCACGAGCCTCATCTCAGGCACGTAGATCAAGCGAGTAGGCATGTTACTGAACACGTAGGATGAGAACGCATCCATGATGCCTTTAATGGCTGTCCCATTTGTTGACGCTGACTGGAGCAGTATGAGTTCGGTCAATTGAACTTGAATTTTAAACGACATACCATCATTGAGCCAAGATCAGACACGTTGAACTACAGGTGCAGATCTCCCTGAATGAACGTACTGCCTTGCCGATCCGATCCACCTGCAGGGCGCTTCTGAAGGTTGCAAGGCCGGTTAGAGGTAAGATGTCGACGGCTCGCTATGACACGTGTAATGGGAAGGGAGACTAAATGAAAGTGACTGCTCTCCTTCGCCTAAAATCTGCTTTGAGGTACTAAGAATCGAAAGTGGGCAAGAACTAACCAGAGACACTGAAGCGACTGCACACCTGACCTCAAGTAGCAATGCTGACTTCCCACTAAGAAGCACGAGTTAGCAACGCGGCTAGAATTGAGTAACCGCCACGTGTCAATGACGACAAGTAGAAAACTACTGGAGTGAGAGTAAGAGGAGATGAAAAATCGGAAACAAATGCGCCTGAGAAAAATTATTCCCTGGAGGAATATTAACGGAGGTCGCTTATTCGTTTTCGTTGCGCTTTTCGGGTCCCATGTGAGATATCTGAGAGACTGGAAGTCAGAACACTGCCTCAAGAGTTTATGAATTGGGTTTCGGCCGATCGTGGGCGCCATGATAGTGAGTGAAGACATGGTGTCTTCGAAAAGAAAGAATTGGCCCCGCTTAACCCATTGAAGTTTCTCGGTCTGTTACTTCATCAGGACGCAGAACTAAGCAGCGGATAGTGGAAAGCGATAAGATCTCGCCAAGACAGGCCACATCATCTCACCAGGCAATTGGATGACGAGAGGGGCACACAGCGCCTCACTGTGTGATATGCTGATAAGTTGTCATACAACATGTCATATGACGCAAGCACTGAAGTGCTCATGTTCCGCAATAGGGGATATAGCCAAGAGTGCATAAAAGTGTCCATTGCGAAGCTATCACTTGGTGAAAGACCGGATTATTTTAGCGGAAATATGCAAAAAGAAGATAGATCCGATGAACGCCAATGAAAGAATGAGGACGACATATGGGTCTCTGACATAAAAACAAAATCAGGTCAATTGAATTTTACGTTTTTAGTAACATGACACGTACACTCGCAGTCCTGGTGAGTCGTCAGTGTAAAGTTTCAGCATTGTCCCAGAAGAGCCGCCAGCTCCTGCTGCACGCGTTGAATTTGGTTTGACCTGGGTGTTTGCAGCCCTCCGTCTTTGACAAGTTTCAGTCAGCAATGTGTGCAAACCACGAACAGGCTATGAGACATACCGAACCTGTGCACCTGGCGGTCTTGCAACGGTGCCGACTTTGGGGCTAGCTGCGTGGCTTGAATTTTCTGAATCAGACTAAGCAAGTAACAGGTGAGTATCGAATAATACAGCTAGGCTGCTCGTTACGCACCATGCTGTTGACGGTGAGCTTTGAAGCTTTGGGGACACGTTAGTGAAGTAAATGAAGTGCAAGTTCGTGGGAACATTCTTCAGTTCTTTCCTAATCTAGACCCACTACCTCCACTCGAGCGTCACCGACTTTTGTCCTCAGATTCGTGCTCTGGCAGGCTTCTAAAATGTCACTGGTAGGTTCCAATCCTATGAGTATAGATAACGTGCACATACACGGAATATCACTCTAGATAAATGCCATCGTTTCCCGAGGATCCACGATCCTTGCTGAACACCAAGCTCCGGGGCAGCGAGACTTCTCGCATGGTGCATTGTTTTCTGTCTCATCATGCGCTTCTTGACATGGTGCCATACATAGCTACGCAGACAATTCTTTCCAAGATCCCGCCGAACAACAGCAAGTTAACATATGTGTGGGAACAATACCTGTTTCATTACATCTCCGAGGGAGGCTTCACTTTTCTGGTCATGGCAGATGACTCTGTAGGAAGGTGAGGCTTTTCTGAAGGATTTCGCCTGTTTGTATTGGTTAAATATTACCATAGGAAGATGCCATTCGCTTTCCTAGCAGACCTGCAGCGCAAAGTATGTTGCCACAGCACAATCTACCCCCTTATTCTGATCGACATTGCAAGTTTATCGAGCTCCCATCCTCCTCGTCCGCTGTACTAAGCTCTACCCCCGCATACGGACTTCAAGGCACCTTCTCTCCCACTATCGCCTCTCTCATGCACACGTACAACACTGCTCCTCCAACGGATGAAGTCGCCCGTGCTCAAGCGGAGCTGAACCAAGTCAAGGACATTATGGTCCAAAATGTCGAGCAGATCCTGAGCCGCGGAGAGCGTATCGAGCTTCTTGTGGACAAAACTGACAACATGGCCACACAGGCCACTGCATTCCGGCGCGGCGCCAGGACAGTGAGGCGGCAAATGTGGTGGAAGAATAGCAAGATATTGGCATTAAGCGTATTGGTTGCGCTACTATTTTTGTATATCATTGTCGCTCAGTTCTGTGGGGCTGGCCTGCAGTGCGGTGCACAGTCTTGAGCGAGACTCTGTTCCAGACTGCTTATTATTTATTTGTACTGCATAATATCCCTATGTACTCCGTAGACTTATCGACACTCATATTGGCCTCAGATATTGTTGTTGTATGTAGACACTCGGACGCGATATATATAATACCTCAACGGACATCCGAAAACCTTTCAAAGATTGTCCGTCTGCAAATTTTTACCCGTCCAGAGATGATGATGGCGATCAGATGATGTAAGTGGAGAATCATCGATCAGTACTAGACTATGGTGAGTGGGGGATATCCAAGACGTTGTAATTTTCTTCTTGAGAAAGAAGAAACGTCCGTAAAAAAAATCTACTAACTGCATACGCGTGTACAATAAGTACAATACAAGTTTGGCATAGCTCGACACGCTAACTAGTGACAATATAGCATGTACGCCCTAGTTAGTACAACATCACAAAACCATTATAAACATGATATTAGCTACACACTGGTGACAGCTGAAGAGTCCGCAGGGACTCGCTGGTATAAATAGTCCCTTGTGCATAGTCCGCAAAAGGACCCCATCGACAGGAATGGGGAATCAAAAATCCAGAAGTGACAGTTGATTAATAAATTGGGGAGGTCATAAGATTCATCAGTCTGCTCCAGCGGTGACCGGATTGGACAATTTGGTCCTGCCTATACGTCGATCGCGATGGTAGGCGTACGTATCAGATGGTACATTGGTGGCGTCCTTGAAGTGCTGCCACTCTTGTTCCCGCTCCCGATCACGATCACGGTTGTGGTCTCGATCTCGATCTCGATCTCGACCCCGTTCACGCTCCATTCGCTCACGTTCCTGCTCTCGTTGTCTTTCCCTCTCCCGCTTCTCCCTCTCCTGCTGCATTGCAACACTGCTAGCATGGACCAGCGTCTTTGGCACGACTGTAGCTGGGTATCCCTCCTCAGGACCAGGTGTTGGAGTCACTGATTGACTCGCAGTGGAGTTTCTCCGCAACGGCGTATGCACGCGTGTACCAGAATTGATTGGCCTAGGGATCGCATTGGACGATGGCGGTGGTGGATATGGTGGAGGCATCGGTGACTCGTCGCTGTAAGACATCTTGAGGGAAGATGACGCCATAGGGCTGTCAAGGATGTCATAGAGCTGAGCGCGCAGGCGTTCGCGATCCTTGTCCCGAAAGTCGTCGGCCCCCATGATCTGGCGCGATGCAAACTGGTCTTTCGCCTTTGGCTCGTACGTATCTCCTGCGCGCATCTCGTAATCCCTGCTACCACCATCAAACGAATCTCGTGAATGAGCGTCTTTCAACCGATGTCCATGCAAGCGGTCCGAGTAGCGGCGTGAAGGGGAGGAAGTACGGCTGGACATATACGACGCGGACTGTTCCCGTGACAGTCTGCGAGATGGTGAATGAGTACCGCTGCGTGCCAAAGTGTTTGAACGCTCAGTGGAGTGGTGACGTGAAGTAGATCCATCACGACTCGACATGACAATGTCATCGCGAGGGCGAGATCGCGACAATCCAGACCAGTTATCCGGGTTGGCCGTGGAGATAGACGAAGAGACAGATGGGTCGGTCAACTGACGAGATAACGAGGACCGAGGAATGGGAACGAGCTGAGATGTAGCATCACCCATTGTTTGATCTCCGTCCGTGTCAGACCTCAATTCCGATTCCTTTTTGCTAGTCTTCTTTAAGTCGTCTATCTCATCTTCATCCACCAAAGCGCGAAACGACTGGATTGCAGACGGCCAAGCTCCGATTACTTGGGCGAGAGGAGACAAGTGAAACTCCTCTTCCTCGATAGCTTTCGCTTTTGCTTTGGCCTTCGCTCGTGCTTTGATATTCAAAGGATCATCCTCGATCAACTTTTCAGGGTGCTTCGGCTCCGTTGCATGAGTATACCGGACCTCGACTGGCCGTTGGAAGTCAGGCAACGGGTTAAACGCAATTCTAGCGCGCATGAGCTCCTCCCGGAGAACCTTGTTCTCACGCATTGTGGCTTCGAACTGTGGCTGTCAGTAAAACAACACTCACGGGAAACTACGAAATACTGACTTTGCTAAATCATACTGATGAGTCTATAAAATAAATATAACAGAATACAATGGGCTCACCTTCTCCAATGGGCATTCAATTCATCATAGTGTTCCCTCAAACTTTTCTCTACAGCAAGAGCAGTATCTTTCTCATCCTGTCGAATACGGTGCAGTTCCTCGTACTTCACTTGCAAATTCATGATCTCTGCCGTAAGACGCGAGCGTACTTCCTCAAGAGCAATTTTTGCCTCGTAAGCCCTTTCAGCCTCGGCCACCTTCTCCCGCCTCATTTCCTCTAGAGCAATTTCTACCACCCGGGTCTTCTCAACCTCAGCTGCCTTGTCTTTTCTCATTTCCGCGAGATGACGTTGAGACTCGGCGAGGTTCCAAAGAAGCAACGCGCTCACTTTCACAGGATTCTGCTAATCACGGAGAATCAGATTTAACTGGGACCGTTTTCATAAAACGGCATCAAGCACATACCTGGTCGGCTGACTGTGACTTGTAGTATGTTCGACATTTCTCAATCACCCGGCGGAGTTCCGGAAGCTTAGCACCTTCTTTGACGACTCGCGCGATATCGTTCTGGAGGGTGCGGGCTTCGTCATCAGGAGGTGGAGAAGAAGACTCAGGGTTTTCAGGGACTTCTTCTATGGAAGCGGTTGTAATCATAGGCGACTGCATATCAATGTGAAGCCTGCGGACGTCCTGAGGGGAGAATCGAGTTCGACAAAGGGGACATATGTGGCGCAAAAGATGATCGAGACACCTTCCCATTGTTAGCTATATCAAAGCAATACACGATCGATGAAACGAACACTTACTTTTGGCAGAATACGTGCCCACAAGCAATCGAGTGCGGCGAGTTCCCGCCAGTCGTATAGCCTTCCATACAGACATCACAGGTAGATGATTTGTTGAGTACCAGCATGGTTGGAAGACGATGGAAAGACTCCCTTGAGGATCGGGAAAAGGAGCGAATGAAGCCTCCAGTAGCTTGATCGCCTACTCTAGTAAGGAGGCACCGGCAGGAAAGAAGGAAGGGACTTGTTAAGGACCCACTCGGGTATATGGGGGAAGGAAGGGATTTAAGCCAGCAAAGGCTTTAAGAGCCAGACCTAACGTGCGTGGCGAGGTGGGCGATGTATTGTTATATTGTTATGCAGGGGAAAAGCGGACACTCATAACGTTGAAGAGATTATAAGAAGACACGAGGCAGCTAAGCGACGTGAGATAGAACTTCGCCACTTCCTTGAGGGCCCTAGACAAACCTAAGTGAAATGATCACATACTAAGTTGGCATGATCCATCACCTGGATGGAGCTTCCGATCTGAGTTCGAACGGCCACGATAAGGACTTCATGTCTGACCCGAGTCTTACCTTTAATGAAGTTTAGCAGGAAACGCTGAAGGAAATCAATCCCACTCGCCGGGATTGAGAGTTTACACCGATAAAGCAGTGAACAACCCCCCTTTGCCACACATTCAATTTCGGCTGCCTGGCATGGAGAAGGGGTGTCTATGAACAATTAGTTCGTTCGGCAGGGTACTGATCTCATGAAACCGGCCCGACACGGATAGTTGGTCCTCGTGGTTTCGGTGTTGCATAATAAGTCGCTGGTTAAACGTTTCGACACAAGAAGGTGCCGCAAACAACGTACAGCTAAACGTATTTGTCCAAGCTGTTTCGTTACTGCACAAAAAAAATTACCGTTGACTCAGCACGTGCTCAACGTGAAGTTGTGTGTCATCCCGTGCTTGGTACAGCAATACTCTGGCTCAGTTCAACATATCTTGCAAGGCTTGTTCTGACCTTAGTCGTTCTTCTGGATTACCGCTACATTCCTTCTGGAATACCGCTACGTCGAACCGTTCCATCTGGATCACCGTGAGTCCTATTCATCACGGGGAGTTGCGGAAGGACGCTGGAACTGATTTCACATCCGATAATCTCAAATCATTTTGGAGTGTATGTTTCTGTCATCAATTCGGTAGTGTCGCTCGAGGTTAAGGGTGCTGTACTGGGGTGCTCGACGGCGACATGGTTGTTACGGTGTCGAAGCGACATGGGCGTCTGCCACATTTTCAAGGGGCGCTCGATTTTGAACACGTATTTATGCACGTATACCATCCACAGGTTTCCTGCCAAAGATATACTGGATTTAGATCCTCTTTGCCTCAAGGCTGCTCTATTTCCCATTCTGGGAGGTCATCCAGTAGAGACTGATACCTCGCTGACGCGCACCAATGCCCTTGACATCAATCATAATGCACGATGCTCCTGGGCCATTGCTCCCTACTACTTTAGTATCTGGAGATCCCCTTGATTCTGAAACGAACCGTTACCTTGGGTTGTCACCTCAGAAATGACCGTACCCTTCGCCACCTTGACCATGCTATCGGTCCTAATTTGTCTTATGGGTGTGTTTTTTCTCCCCTGTGCTCTTCATTTGGACGTCTAATCCATTTGCATTGGCTCCTCGTCCAGCGCGGGATGATCTTTTCAAGCGGAACAGACACCATTCTATATTCCTCTACTCTCCGTCTCGGCAGTCATTACCTCACCGATTTCTTTTTCAACTGCACGGTTCGGCCCCACGTTCATACCATCTCCCTTCCCTGGTACATGCCAAACTCCCGGACTATCTGCAACCCCTGAGTCAATGCTTCGCTCTCAAGATGGCAAGAATGCTTCGGAGTCAACAGCGCACCCCTTGCATCATACTTAGGAAGTATATCGATCTGCACTATCGATAGGCACATCGCCCATCGCGGTTATCCGGGCCCAATCGTCCGGTTTATCTCTCTTTGGTATGGCTTTTAATTCTCGGCCTAACATTGTTCTGCGTACTCTCGACTTGGATCAGCCCCAGATCACCAGTGCTCCATGTCCAACTCCAGACCTATTCCAAGCATGCGAGTCGGGCGCACTGCGATGACCTCGGAGCCCGGCACGGACATCACTCAGCACCGATGGACGCAGATGCGGCTATCAGTCAATTGTACCGACTGGATACGTCTGGAGTCTGGATGCAGATGCGGCTGCACTGCTGTCCCGATATAGCATCTTAAAACATCAAAACATCTTCGAGATAAATCAGACTGTACAGCCCAAGATAGGGAACTATTGGAAGGTGCGCTATTGTCATGATTAATGTTAGCGACTGGGGAAGTTTCCATGGAGCACTGATACGGCGTTATTTAGACCAGGCGTACGTGGTTGTCTCTCTAGGATCTCCGAGGCTAGGAATGCTTAGTGTCTGTAGCTGCACACCATACACGTGTCAGGTGCCTCGTGCCTTCACCAGCCAGTTGAGGAAACAATGAAACATACCCGCTGTTTATCAGAGATCCGCGCCACCAAACGCAAAACACTGGCGCTGTACAAAGTCTGACGATCAAACTCGTAACTCCGAATTCCACCCGCCACTTCTGATGCAAATCAGTGGCAACGGCATAAATGCTCAGGCTGTTTGATATCAGTTACGATAGATGGTGTACGTTTAACGTACACGTACGCTATGACAACTTCTTACTATTTGGTCCGCGTGGGGAAACAAGCTTGATGGTTATCAGCCTGCGCTGTGCCCACCGCGCATCTTTGACCATGCACATCACACGCGCTGGAAGCCTCGTACTTTCACCACATAGTCAAATTAACATCGCCGTATCGGTTGATCCGCAGTACAAAGCACGGTACTAGATTGGGGACTATTGGAAGAGAGAGAAGGGGCGCTATCTCAGCAATTAATATTGATTGTATTGTTGACGGAAGTTTCCGTGCAGGCACAGCAGGGCGTAATCCAGGGACTATGTCTGTTACTGCACATTGCAGTGACTGCCCACACGCATCGCGAGAGCCTCGTGCCCACCGGTTAACATTAAGTGACCATCACTTGGCCATCGCCGCTGCAGCGCTGCTCGTCTATGACAATAGTCACTTGATCCACCCCGCAGCCAGCGCAAAACTGACATAAGAGAGCTTACTATCTCATGTCATCCATCTCAAACCCCAGTATCATAGCACCGATGCTCATCATTTGATGAAGCCAACAGCAGTTGAATGTCAGTTACAATAGATCACGACGTACACAGAATGACAGAAACGTTTAATAATACAAACAACCCAAGCAAAGGAGATAGATAGCACAACAACGAACGGATGACAGGTAGCAACGTCTATCTTATGTTTATAGTAAAAGTAAAATGAGTGCAGTGAGAACAAAACCTCGGCGACAAAAACAAACGGGGAAAAGAAGGATAATCCAGATTCCAGATAAAAAGAACCATACGTATACGTCAGAAGCACCAGTCATGTGCGATTAGCCCACATATGCACGATATTAGGCCCACCAACGACTGGGGTAGGAGCGACGATCTGTGGTCCGTCGACATTCCCTGCATTTGAAAAAGGACCATGCACCCCACTTGTGAAAGAACCATGTCCGGTGTTTGTAGACGGACCATGACCGGTACTTGTAGAACCACCCCCAGCGCCTGTGAAAGGACGCGCGGCATGATCGTGCATCGAAAGCGAAGCATCAAAATGGAGCGATAGCGCGTTGGTATTTGTATATGAAGAACTGCCACTGGGAACGCGCGTTGTTGTCCCTTCTTCGTATCCCCTCGGTTGCGATGTATGTCGTCCACGATGATGAGTGTGCTGGGTGCGAGAGGATTGGACATGAGAGAGGCGATTTGGTGGGCGAGAGGTGTGATTTGGTGGATGTGAGGTATGATTTAGTGGGCGAGAGGTGTGATTCGGTGGATGTGAGGTAGTACTGGGTGGAAAAGAAGAACGACTCGCAGCATACGAAGACTGCGCACGATACCTCCACTCTTCATCACGCACCGAATAATCCGCATCCCCTCCATCTTCAAGAATAAGACCCAATGCATCCGGTCCAGCGGTAGGCATAGGTATGACGGGCGTCACGCTGATATCGTCACCGTCTTCATCTGTTGTGTCTTCGTCTGGCTCTAGGCGACCTATTATAGACTCGCCGGCAACGCTTCCCTGCCCACGCACGCCCCCGTTGTGCAGCCCCAGGAGGCCAAGGTGATCCATGCTGCCTGCTCGTGAGGTGGATACGGTTCCCCATGTGGTGGCGCTTCTTGGACTGTCTGCGTCTGGTATTGGATCTAGGGGAGGGATAAGTGCTCTGGGCCTGGGCATGCGAATTTGTGCGTCGGTGGGACGGAACGGTGCGCCGTCATTGAGACGGGCAGAACCAGCTGCGCTGTCATTCAAACGCGCCGATCCTGCTGCTACATTCCCATTTGACATCGATGGCACATCGAAACCAAGAACCTGGCCAACACTCTGCACCACTGCTCGACGTCCCACACCATTATCAGGGGGTGGTGTACCAAGCAAAGGCACATCCGAAAGACCTCTGGAAACATTCTCCGCTCGGGCCGCCTGACCAACATTCTGCACCGTCACTCGACGTCGCATACCGTTCACGTGCGGTGGCGAACCAAGCGAAGGTACATCTGGATGGCTAGAAACATTATCTACTCGAGCCGCGTCAGTCACAGCCCGTCTGGGAGCGGGTCGCGCTCGAGGGACAGGCGTCGTATGATCTTCTGCCGATGGCCCGACCAAGCCAAGAACATTCATGACTTGTTCTGGTGACTGCGTCTCTAACAACGGAAAGGCCCTTTCGTTGCCACCAGTTGACGACGTATACGGAGCACTGATTAGCTGGTAGCCTGATTCGTACCCTGAACCATAGCCTGAGACGTAAGCTGCAGCGGAGGCTAGCCGCGTGGACAGGTCATTCGCTACGTCCGCGCTGACACTGACACTGCTCCTCTCTTTGCGTCTCAACTCTCTTTCGTCGTCAGACCGCCGATCCTCGACGAGGGGACGCGCTGCCCAGGTGGGAGAAGGATTGATACGGACAGCGCTGGGAGGTGCTCCGCGGGTTGTGGTGTTTATTTTCAGCTGAGACTCAGGTGCGCGGCCGTGTATAGATGATGCACGGGGCCGTCGCGTGTTGTCTGTCCAGCGTTCTTCTACCCGAGGAGCCTCGGAAGGTCTGGTATTGGATATGGGTGGGGGCTTGGGGGGATGAGAAATTGGGTTGTGGGACGAGCTTGTCCCGTTAGATCCTGAGGCGTGGGCCTCGCCATTAACATGAGTGGCGTTATCTCGCGGGGGTGGTGCGGGGTATGGAACGGCGCCGCCTAGTAGAGAATCAAGACCTCCGCCGGACCTTGCAAAAAATCGGTCGACTGGCAAGGGCTCCGGAGGCGGGGGGAGGGGATTGCTGTTGCGATATCGGGGTCGCGGATTTCTAAGGTTTTCTAGCTCAGAATGTAATTGGGACAGCTACGAGGACATGAGGTAAGTCCAATATAAATGCCGCTCAACCAAATGATCACCTCTCTACGTAGAGAAGTTATTTAGAAATTTTTCGTTAACTTACAATTGGTGACTCACAAAGCATGTTCATTCTCTATTTCTTGAATCCTGGAAAGCAGACTTTCTTCCACTGCGCGAGATGTTTTGGAGTCGTGGTCTGCATTTCGCTTGTTGTTCCGAAGTTGGCTTCGGAGGCGACGATGTTCTGCTTTTTCACGCTCGCTTTGATCTTGAAGAGCTTTATATCGCTGAAGGGAAGTCACGGCAGCTCGAAGGGCCATATGCTAAAAATGCCGCATGTGAGAAGTCGTGATGGCAGCAAGGACCGGTATATGTCGTATTTGCAATGGTAAAACGACTCACAGGATTGGGGTCATCTGGTTGGGACTGCAGCCATTCCTGCACTTCGGTGACTACCTCGACGACATCTGCCTCGGGGGCGTCTTCACCTGAGACTAGAGCTATGCGTTGGAGGAGGAGACTGGCATGAGCATCGATAGCATCCTGTTCAGCATTATCTAGTTCGGGTGGATTCGCAAGGTGAAGTTTCTTGACACGATCTGACTGGAAAGGTTTGCGGCAAAGTGGACATGCACTTGGTGATAAGGAGCGAAGGCACCTGGGATTGAAGAGTCGGATATGAGAGGAGAGACATGAATATTGGTGGCCGCAAGCTGGCCGGGAGTATGAACGCACGTGAGACAGAAGATGTGACCACAAGCGATTGCATGTGGAGAATTAGCGGGTTCTGAAGAGATAGAGTAGGGATCGAGGCAGACGTCACAACAACTTGCAGGATGAACGACAAGCATACCTAGTTCATAACAAAAGTTGTCTGCCACATGTCTATGAGGGCAACGTGCAATACACTGCTATGATGACTCAGCGAATACTTAGTTAGATTATGTAACACGGAGACAAGCTTGAGTTCTGAAAACATCCCGAAAACCAACTGTATTATACACTACCAGGTACTCCATTTCATCGCACCCACGCTCAGTAGCTTGACGTGTCAAAAAACCCAGTGTCGTCACAGAGCCCTAATCCGTGTCAGTACTTTGCATAAAACGCCAAATAAATCACCATATTAGGAAGTCACAGGTACGGTGGGCGCCGCACAGCGCCAACCTGAGGTTGGTAGAACATGGTTTCAATGATCCGTCTCATACCTGTACGTGCAGTTCCCCAGCTACGTGAGACTGCCAAGACTGCCGCGTGTGTTTGATAAGTAACGTCAATTGATTTTTTGAACTTAATTATCAGATTTGAAACCCTGCTGTTCATGCAGGGTCTTCTTCGGCAGAATCATACATCTCAACTCCAGTGCACACGTGTACATTGAAAATCTCATAAAAGGCTTGACAAGTGTCAACCCCCAGACGGTGCACTTTCACCCGAACCAATGCTTGCCTTCACTCATTCATATGAGTACTCTCCCGCCAACACGGTGAACTGCCCAGTTGCCCACATCCATATACTACCAGTAGAACTTCTGCAGCATATATTCTTGCTCGTTGTCAACGACATTCCAGACTGTCCTGGTGTCTTCTCCTATGGAGATACCACCATCTCCGCCAATGTGGCCAGCCCTCCCCTAGTCTTCACCCGTGTGTGCCGTTTTTGGCGAGTTGTTGCACATTTAACGACAGCGGTTTGGTCGCGCATGCAGGTCTCCCTTCCGGGGCGAGTCGAACCATTGACACCATTTCTTCCATCTTTCCTCCAGTCGTGGCTTGCACGGTCTGGCAATCAGCCCCTTACCCTCCGCATCGCATCCGGAGAGCTTCCCGTACCCAACACACGCTGCTGCACGCGACAGCCGGGCCACGAACCCTCACAAGCAGATTCCCAGCTGCTCACAATCCTTCTTTCTGAAACCAAGCGTTGGGGAACTGTAACTCTGGTGTCCGCATGCGACTGGAATTGCGACTTCGATACACCCCAATTGAAATCCTTGCAGTGTCGCTGGTCAGACCTCACAAGATTCAATGCACCGAACCTCACTCACCTACATATCACTTATCGCTGGTCTCTCACAACGCGATTCAGACATATGCCCACCTGTGACAACGTACGTCATCTCTGGATCCAGAGTGCCTCTGCCCGCATCATACGCTCCACTTTCCTCATGTTCCCTCGCATGGAGTCCATTAAGGTGGATGTAATCTTATCAGATATCGGCCATCCACAAAATTCAACCACCCACTATTGCCTCGAATTGATCACTTTCCCCATCCCCTCGGATCCTTTTCAACAACGCGAAGTTCTCAAAATATTTGCTGAACTTTGTCTTCCCATGTTACGCAAATTAACGTTTGTGGCAGATCCAGAAGAAGCGGAAGTATCTTGTATTGTGGCAGCGCTGGAGATGGCATATTGCGACGTACAGGTGGTAGACTTTCGGACGACCATACCGTTGAGCGAAGTTGATGTGGATGTCATTGAACCATTGTTTTCGGTCGCGAGGGAGGTTACTGTTCACGGGGAAGAACTCCGCTGTCCTGTCAGGCAGTAGTGTGTTCCCCATTGGTGACACGATAGGTATTGCATATATATGTTACAAGAAAATCTGTCAGTGCGCGAATTTATTTCCTTTTTCCTCTATCTACTATCTCACATCCAAATTATGTGTTTGTTTCGTTCAAGAGCACGCCTCACCGTCAGTACTCAGGCCTCAGGGTCCTTTAAACAGGCTATACA
This sequence comes from Suillus brevipes Sb2, assembly GCA_011800875.2. Taxonomy (NCBI): domain Eukaryota; kingdom Fungi; phylum Basidiomycota; class Agaricomycetes; order Boletales; family Suillaceae; genus Suillus; species Suillus brevipes. The sequence continues at coordinate 318,746 of JRHT02000022.1, read as the reverse complement.
TCACGTAGGTTATCAACATAACCAAGCATAGTAAATGGATCAGAGTCGGGGACTTGGTGCGTAAGCACCGTCATGATTTGGATCATCGTTCATCTCGCAAATTGGTCGCGCCATGCGTATGAGATAATTTCATTCACATTAACAATCAGCGGGCTGGCGGAGGAATTGGTAAGGTGGTATGTAAGCCAAGCGGCAATTCACCGACCCTTGGAGACATATATAATCTGCTCGCGATACCAAGGACACTCCCATCTTGTTTTACATCTAGCACCGACGAACTAACCATGGCTTCTGACACCATCAGCACCCTCAACTACTACCTCGCTCCACTTGACGGCTCTCGGCCTTTCATTAGCATCAACGCAGACAGCATCACGGGAAAGCCGGTCCGCAACTGGGTCGAAGACAAGAATGAATTGCAAATTGAGGACGTGCGCGGGAAGGCGGAACTTTACAAGCTTGACAATGCTGGATTTCAGTATGGGCGAGAAGTGGCGAAGCATACCAGCTTCTTGAATGATGATGAAATTGAGCGCGAATACTACCCTGAGAGCATCGATCTCATCAAGAGGGTTACGGGAGCGACCAGCGTTGTCATCTTCGACCACAGTACGTGGACCGCCAATTTAAAAGGCCGTTTTGATACCTAACTCGTGTCACAGCTGTTCGTCGCCGTCTCCTAGGCGAGCCAGATGATAGCCCACAGAAACGTCAACCAGCCCCACTGGTTCATGTGGACCAGACGACTTCGTCTTCCATTGCTTGTGTTTATAGGCATCTCCCGCCAACAGAAGCTCCTTCCCTCCTTCGCGGACGCTTCCAAATCATAAACATTTGGCGTCCTATATCGCATGCAGCTGTAGATTGGCCGCTTGCACTATGTGACTTCCGGAGTGTCGATGTCAAGAAAGACCTGCTGCCGGTCGCTCTTATATACCCTGACCGAGAGGGCGAGACATTTGGAGTCAAGTACAATCCAAACCACCAGTGGAAATATATGAAGGCAATGACCCCAGAAGAATTTGTTCTTATCAAATGGTGAGCGAAGTCACTTGGGGGAGCGTTTTGTCGTGCTAAAAGGGCCTCAGCTTTGACTCGATACAAGATGGCAGTGTCGCGAGGTTCACCCCTCATACTGCCTTCCAAGACCCCAACACTCCAGAGGGAACGCCGCTTCGAGAATCCATCGAGCTGAGAGCCTTGGTATTCTATGATTAAAAATGTTTTGTCTTGTGGTACAAACAATTACGATAATTGCGGAAATCGGACTCCGCACTGCTTCGGATCCAATCCAATTCTATTCTCTGTTTATTAAGTTGGTTATTGAAATCACGGGATTTGCTAAACGAAGTTGTGACACATTGTCGCTCACGATGAAGTACGTGCCAAAGTCTTACCGTTCATCACTGCACTGATCGCTGCAACGTCGACATTCATCCTGGTTGCACATATTTATTTAACGCGCTTAACCCTCGATCTAAAATGCAACGTCTTTTGTGTCCACACCACAGACGCTTGAACTGGCTGTGGATTCGGCCACAAACTGTCGTGGATCGTTCCGAAATTAACACAAGAACCTGAAACATATATGGCATTGTGTTGGTATGTATACTGTTCATGGCATGTATGCCAAGATGTAAGGCCTTGTGTGCTCTTTAAAGATGGTCAATGCTCATGCAAGTTTCACAAGGCCTTATATGCTATGACCTCTTTTGTTGAAGGTTTCATCCACTATTCGCCAGCATTTAAAAGCATGCTTTACTGTTTGGAATATCGCAACTTGCTTCTCTCTCACTCTACCATCACCGAAATTTTTAGTAATTTTGTCTTTGGCCAAAGACAAAGCTGCTAAAAATTTCTCCTGGCGCATTTCGCCAGGAAGCTTGATTCCAACCTAGCGAAGGTCCGAAACGAGCTTTGCCCCTCAGGCAACGATGCCACCAAGGCCGACAGACACATCAACTGAGGAACAGTCGCCGATGTATTTAGCCACCTGGTATTTTCGAGGCTTTAGAATGACGAGACCGACTGTAGCCGTGGATCTAATATAGGATATTGGATCCACGCCTACAGTCTTATTTCCGTAAGATGCAACACTTTACGACCAGGATATGCCACCCTTTGTCCATCTACAATGAAGCCTGCTCGATCGTACATTCAATGAGGATTATTGGATTCGTCAACCAACCGAACATATTAGCTGAATCGCTGGCACTGCTCGACTGCAATATACCCGGACTATGGCACTAATCATATATGAAATCCTCATAGTACTCAACATGACAGACTTGCCGGTCATGTACGCTGTGTACGTGCACGATGTCGTCGTTCGAGTCAGTAGGCAGCAAGGGATCAACAAGACTTCACATGGACATGGCTGACGCCGTGAATATTATGACGTACGCGTCTGCTACGCCAGATGGCAAACCAGGATGTGCGGTATGGAACCTCTTCCGTGCCCAAGTTGCAGGGGAGGTTTTAGTATTGTATGGGGAAACCTAATTAATTGGTCGACGTGTAGTGTGCTTTCTATTTTTTTCACTTGCTTTCTTGTACATGCGTGATTTTCGTGCTTACAGTACATGGCTTTAGTAACGAGCTCGTGCTACATTATGTTGTATACAAGCGCACCAATCCCGTTCGGACGGATGCGAATTTATGGAGATTACAATAAGATATGCCTGTATTAGCGGACATAGCGGACATCGAAACGAAAAGGAGGTTTCACTCCCGCACAGCGCACACAGGAGAAAACGATTTGGGAGAGCGCGAACAGGAGGTGACACGAATATTGGAAATCACTCCGTCCTTATAGATGTAGAGATATACTGAGGTGACACGAATATTGGAAATCACTCCGTCCTTATAGATGTAGAGATGTAGTGAATCTCAGTATATAATATCATATCTGTGTTGGAGTTATGATGACCAGCTTACAAAATTAGTCCGTGATAAAATCGTCGATATCAAAAGTTCTTGGACCAACATCACTACATAGAACAGTGTAGGGAATTACCAAACTACACTAGTCGAACAAAGGGTTTGAGGTAAGCAGGCAAGGGAGGAGGTGAGCTGAAACGATAACGGGAAGCGGGAAAAACGCCACGAGAAATTCCATCTGCCAAGTTATCGCAAGACCTCACCCATTCAACAGAGATGATGATGCCGTGTTCGAGAGCAAAGGAAGAGAGACGTTGTAGAATGTCATTTTGAACCACGTTGCGAGAGCGACCAGCCTTAAAGGCTTTAACACCGCCCTGGTGGTCAGAATGGAACCGCACGTGCACATCACGAAGACCAGAACGGACAAGGGCGCGAAGACCAAGGTCGATCGCTACCATTTCTGCCCACCCGATGTCTCGACCATCTGCCCTCCAGCCATCCAACAATTCCCAAGCGAGCCAGCGGGAATCAGCGAGGAAACCAATGCCAAATGAAGTAGAAGCATCCACAAAAACAGATAATGGGGGAGAGTCGGGAATCATTAGAAGAGGCGGGGTACGTTCTAGTTGAGCGTGAATGGATCGTCGAATACCATCATCTATGTCTGGCATACTGGCACAATGCTGCAGCTCTGAAGAAAAGGTCATCGTCTTCGAGTTGATAGATGAGTTTTCCGAACTTACGCCGTATTTGTGCATCTGGGACATCATCCAACTTCGAGAACATGACTTCGAAGGCCTCTTCTACTTCATTACAGCGCACAGCGCTGTGAAGCGCTGCACTCTTTAATTGGTACCCTAGATAAGAAGAAGGATTGAGTTTAATGACCTATGCAATTAGTAGGATGAGTACAATTGCTAGAAAATTGCAACTATCGTCCTCACCCTGTTCGCGTCGTGAAGAGCTGCTACGAAGAGGTTGCGTTCCGAATTTGCTTTACAGCGTTGCACAAAGAGTGACTCGCATGAGGAGTCCAGCTCGATCCCTGCTGAATACAGTTCAATAGCCGTTTCATAATTTTTCACAGCAACAGCTTCGTTTCCCATTGCGATACACCGCGCAGTGCAATCTTTCTTGAAAGCTAAACGACACCAGAGTAAGTGTCGATGTTCAAGTTGTCTTGGATCCACAAGCACTCACCAATAGACCATTCGAGGTCGCTGTCTGTCACATCGTCAATCATAGACATCATGTGTTGGTGTGATTCGACGGCTTCGATCACTCGATCAGCGCAGAGGCATGCTTCGCACCGTATTTTATTGACAGTTTGCCATAACGAATCCAAGTCCCAGCCGAAGAGCTGTCCGACATATCATCAATCAGTAAAAATGTGCTCTTTGACCTCGTAGCGTACCACCGTGAATATCTTCAATCTAGGTTCAAAAAGTGCTCTACTCGAGAACAAGTTAGTTACACTAGGAACACTGCGGTCGAGTTGATCAGCGGCTTCGCTGTATCGCCCATCCTGGAAAGCACTTATTGCAAGCTGCACGCGCAGATACGACTAAGAGTTTGGTTGAGAGTGAGAAGACTCGTTAGATCTGGCACCAAGCTCACATTCACGACGCCACACGGAATTGAATTTGAGTGTTGAGAAGCGGCGCTCGTAAGGTCTTGAACTCGCCGCACTGCATCATTATGGCGACCGGCGTTGAAGAGTGCAATAGCCTGGACAAAACAACACCGATGTTTTGGCGTGACAAACTGACAATGAAAAGAGTGACGACAGTACCTTGATCAATAGTAAAAGATTGATAATATTTGGATCACTATTGGAAAGCACAAAAGCGAAATCGAAAGCTTCCATCGCGTCCCAGAGCTGCTTCTTGCCGCAGAGGGCTATGCCCTTAGAAATGTAGCCTAATAACGAGGGCTGGATAGCAATGGACTATATGACAAAATTGAGTTACCTGACGTCAACGAAATCACGAGAGGCAGAATATCTGACCTTGACTGCGTCTTGGAGCGCATCGTCCCACTCGGATTTTCGCGCTCTTACAATTGAGCGATTAGCATATGTGTCGCGTCTGTTGTCATCTTCATCAAAATCAATCTCATGCGTCAGAAGGTCCTCGATGATATGAAAGTCCACAGAATCGCGAACGGTCGTCTTTATAGCAAAGGTCTACACATAGCAAACCCACGTTCGGTGTGAAAGAAAACACATCGATGGCGAATAGCTTACATCAAATAATGAGTCTTGGTCGTCACTGCCATAGGCGTCGTTGGTGTCAGGGGAGTCGCTTTTACTGTCCTAATTGACAGAGGACCACAAGAAAAAAGTTGTTAATGAATAGAAAGGTCACTAGAACAATAACGAGCAAAAAACATACCTGTGTTTCGCTGCTGCAAGAATGGAATTGCTCTCCCTGTGAGTCTTCGTCCTCTGTTTGGCTTTCCACCACCATGCCTTGCTCCAGTATGTCCCTAACAGACCAAAGCTGAAGATTTCCATCATCGGCTCCACTCACGAGCAGTTCTGCATTGGGAGAAATTGCGACAGAGTGAACTTTTTTGGCGTGTTGAAGTGCATATCCTATCTGCTTGTGTGTCCTTGTGCACCACAGCCTCACAGTGCTGTCGTCCGAAGCTGTAGCAATAAAGGAGCTATCTGAAGATATGGCAAGACAGGTGATCCAGCGAGTGTGACCAATGCACGGTTGACCAATCTGTTCCCCATTAGACGAATTCCAGAACTTTGTTGTGTTGTCGGATGATCCAGAGAGAAGCTGGTTTCCGTCAGGCGACCACACAACACTTCGAACTGACCATTGGCCAACGTTGATCTTGAGCAGACATTCGGCGTTAACGGTGCGCCATACCCGGATGTAATGGTCAGATGATCCGGATGCTAATTTTAGCCCATCTGGACTGAATGACACACTCCACACGTGTACTGTTTTACGACGATGTTGACTGTCGAGCGTTGCAAGGACTGCGCCAGTGTCTGCATCCCATACAACAACCGTCGAGTCATGCGAACCGCTTGCGACTCTCTTCCCATCCGGGGAGAAGCACACAGAGTTCACCTTCTCTGTGTGCTTCACCAGCGGATTGAGCACCATCTGCTTGCTCTCAGTGTCCCAGATGATAACGGTGGCATCATCTCCACCACTCGCGATTCGCCTGTCGTCTGGAGATATGGCGACTGATCGCACCCGGTCCGTGTGTCCCTTGAATGGCTCTCCTACCATTTCTCCTGTCTGCCGCACGTCTAAAATTCGTAGGGTTTTATCATGCGAACCAGTGACGACCCGTCGACCGTCTTTGAAGAATGCCACTGTCCACACTTTGTTCTTGCGCTGTCGCACCGCCTGTGTTAGCGCTGGATGCCCTTTCAAAAGATCTATTGCTGTGTCACGTACCCCTGGCATGTCGTGTGACCTAACAGAGAAATTGACGGTCAGTTAGAATAAGTTCAAGCCGACAAGGAGGTTATGTTTGGGGTATCGTTGTGGTGTGGAACTTGTTTGTGGTGAGTTGTTGGATTCCTCGCAATTCACGTCCTAGGGTTTTTACGTAGGCCCCCTGGTGGATCCGTACCACGCTGCTGCAGCATGGATCTCACGTCGCTTCTTCCATCATCACCCAATTCATTACGCATTGCAATTACTGCAAAACGGGTTACATCGACGTGATGGATTCATCTGAGGCTATCGCACTGATGGTTTTCGGCAGACCATATCATTCTGTGTTGGAGCTCGGGGAAAATAAGTGTAAATCCATCTGGCTTCTTATCAAGGGCCATTGAAGGTTAGCGCATATTTGTGTTCGACTGTCGCACGTCTCAGACATTCACCTGGGTATATTGCAACAGCTAGAGATTTTTGTCAAAGCTAACTATCTGTATATCTTCACTGTGTGCGCTCAGTGAATAACTTCTTGAAGAATGCGACCAGCGACTCCTGAACGCAGTAAAGAGTCAGTCACTAGTCATTCGCAAACATGTATACGCACCTCATCGTGGGTTTGCTTCAAGCTCGGACGTTCCAGCATTCGCTGAACGTATTTCATGAATTTGGCGAACTGGGGTCCTTTCAACTCCTCGCCTAGTTTATACCCCATCCCGGCAGGGAATCTCCCTGTTTCCGTTAATCAGCTTCAATTTCTCAGGAAAAGGTACGTTGAAGCTTTACCCAAGTCAGTTTCGGTGACGATCTTGAGCCTTGCCAGATGCGGGGAGATGCATGCATCTGCGATACTGTAGTGGTCCCCGACCGCAAAATCTTTGCCCTCTTCAAGAAGTCCCTGAATAAATTCAATCCCTTTCAGGGCGTTTTCGCATGACTCGCGCCCTCGAATGAAGTCGACAAACGGTCCCTCGAGGTGTTTATGAGTTGCATCAATGAAGAAGCGGACTTTGGCGCGCGAAACAGGATCCTTCGGCAAGAGGCCAGAGTCTGGATAGAGGTCCGCCAAGAACTCAAGGATGACATTTGATTCTGCGATTTTAGCGGATAAGGGTGAAGGATCATTGGGGTCGACATTGGGTCCACCATATGTCACAGCGGGCACCTATGTAATGTCACATTTGTCTCCAATGAATTCGGGGAATCATCACACTTACCTTGCCGACTGGGTTGACTTTGCTAGCGAACCACTCTGGTTTATTGAAAAGATCGACTTGATATGCCTTGTGGGGTGCATTGACCTCAGCAAGAGCTAGTTCAATCTGTCGATTTGCGTCAGAGACTTGTAAGATGGTGCCAGCCAGCAGTATCTCACCTTGTGGCTAAAGGGCGAGAACTGCAGAGTCATGCGTCAGACAAGATTTCCTCTTCATTCTCGATCGTTCCTCACCTTGAAAAGATACAAAGTGAGTTGTTCTGACATGATGATTTGAATGATAATACTAGAACAGAGGAATGTTCATGCTTTTATACGAGACGAGCAGAGCTTTAGTATCAGTCATTGCAACGCCTCATGGTGGGCCGACCCTAGGTATCATTACTGAAGTTATTCGTAATCAGGGGAGATGAAATGACAGGTTGCTATACGGGAGTAAATCTTTCCGTGATAGGCTAGTTTTCGAAGTTCAATCAGTAATACCCCGGTCGTATGGTGAATGAGTCAGTTGCTGACTGAAATCCGCCTACTGGTTCACGTCATGATCGTTTAATGAACTGCATGTGATCAAGTTCGTACGGCAACCTTGGCATATCAGAAGTTCGGTGTCTGCCGCCTGCTGACACAGGCTGATACTCGAGGCGATCTTCTTGATGAAGGCATCTTTGTCCTTTCAAATATAACGCTTTCTCTTTGTCTTGCTACCAGATTTCATCGACCGACAGCCTTGGCCTGCTGAATCTTCAGAGCACCCGGACCACCGGCATCCTCAGACACGTAGGACTGTCAAGTTTGACTCGTCCCACATTCTTCAAGGTGTACTGATTCTGGTGGGAGTGAGCAGCTCAGAGTACATCAAGTAGTTGAGTACGGTGAAAGAGACTTATCATATAGGTGGATGCAGTTTGACGCCGAGCGACATTATAAACCACATAAGCGGCGGGTGTGTGCTGTCATACTACAGCACTAGTATCCGCACAGCCCGAGGGGATGGAGAGATCCGCTGATATAAAACAGAACCCAGATCCATCTAGAATTTGCGACGGACCCGTCTATTTCATACGATCAGCAAGATTCCAAACTGCGTGACGATGGTATATTCCTTCACCCCAGCTCTCCATTCCATGTGCACCAGGGCTTGCAGGATCGATCACTTGTGGTACCAGGTTCGCTCGTTCGGTGATTCTCCTTTTTGTGTCGTGAATGAATATCGTCCCTGCAGATAAGAATGCAGTCCACCACTCGAAATTTGTCTGTCTTCCGATGGGACCGGAGGGTGGTTGCTTGCATCCCGGTCCTCTACAAATGCTCGCGACCTAGATGCTCCTCGCCACAACCTCGAATCCGGACAAGCACAAAAATCTTCAGGTGACTACTTACGAGTTACATTCGGCCTTTACTTGATACGATAACACAGAGCTTGGAAGTTCGCCTCGCAGAAGTAGGGAACGAACTGCGGCAAGAAAGATATAAGTGCCTTCAGGCTGAGCGAGCTCTCAATAAGATTGAAATAGAGAAAAGGACTTTGTTTGTCGTTCCAGCTCTGTTTCAAGCGTTCCTGATGGTTTCTGAGATGCATATTAGTCATGGAATGCTTACTCAACCCAACGCTACGTATTTATGAAGGCTTCCTCGGAGTGATTGGGGACTAAAGCGGGGCGCAACAATGTTAGAACAGTTACAGAACATCCGATACTATCACCAAGAACTAGACTCATGCGTCCACAATCAACACATCTACTCTTTCCCCTTTCCCCGTCTTCTCTGACGTTGATTCATCGTCTTGCCCTTTGTCGACTGATACTAGGTTTGATACAGGTCCATTGAACCAATGTACTCCTCCGTATATCGGGCAGTAATACCAGCAAATAGCGAGGGAGATGAAGCCACCTAGGACGGCCACTGTGTAGTTCATCTCTTGCGCAGTTGTCTGTGGGGTCGTGGGAAAGAAGAAAATAATATTCATGAAGACCATCCATGACACAGCGATTACTGCAACGGGAAAGCTCTGCAAGAGACATGAGTATAAAACCACATCAATCGCTTGCCAACCCACAAATTTCCCAAGATTAAATGGACCGGGCTTGAAATCATTCTTGAAAGCGAAACGGGTTACGATCGGTGTGATATAAGATACGTATGATGAGGTGATTGTGAGGGTAAACATCGCGTTGATAGCTTGTGTACTCGCGAACGCCAGAAGACCGACCGAAAGAGAGAGCAAAGCATCGAGCCAAACAGTATTGACCGGCGTTCTTGTGTACCTATTGATTCGGTAAAAATATTGCGAGAACGGTAGGCCGCCATCACGAGCAAATGCGAACGTTTGACGGGAACCGACAAGCAGGAGGCTCGATCCCATCATGTATCTGTTCAGGTTTTAGAGAAGTACGGAGAGACTAATGCCAGGAGAACACACTGTGCCACAATTACGAGAGACCAGAGGGCTAACGCTCCTTTTTGTCCAAAAGAATTGTAAAAGATCTGCGCCATAGGTTGGCCAATCGGACTGCTCATGATGCCTTCGAGGTCACTGCCCATGCAAAATGCAAGGGAGACATTGATGCCTGAAAGATGTTAAATTCGTAACAATGCACTCGACAACGTGGCACGCACCCCAGCCAAGGACTGCAGATACTGCAATGGAACCGACCTGCGTGCATTAGTCTTGTAGCTACAATGTGTCTGGTGCTACTCACAATGGCCCATGGTATGGCAATAGCGGCATTGGACACCTCCTCACTGATGTGTACGCTTGAATCATAGCCACCTGTTGGATTGTCAAACAAAATGTGAGCGACAAGGGATGAGTCAAACCTATCGTCCAGAGAGGCGCCAACAGACTCAATATGAACGCAAATCCAGATGGCCAGCCATCCACTGACAACAAATGAGATGGAGATGGCAACAGTAGATGTTACATACAGTTAGTAAAGTCCCCAAGTGCGTAGCTGGCGCTGTTTTTGAATTCTGATGGTGTTGCGATGGGAAGTGCGATGATAACTATAAAGCACAGGCTGGCTCAAGCAGTGAACTTGAAGAAACTAGTATAGGTTGGAAATACAACACCTACCACACATTCAAGAGAATGTATAGTCTTTGAAGTCTTGCCAGAATTTGCGTCCCAAGGCTCACGAGGACAGCATGGGATAAGACTAACCCTGCAAATATACCACTGTGACGGATCAGAGGCACCCGCTACTTCAACGAAACATAAATAAACTCACTAGATCTGCCCATTGGTTGTCACGTATACTTGGTTAGACGCGATGCTAACTGCCGCTGTGATTTGAATCGCGCATGCCCAATCTACTGAGGCTAGTTTTGTGATTCAATACACAAGTTTTCGTGGTACACCGAGTTCCTTACTAAGTCCCGCGATATACGTGATCGTATTAGAATCTGCATGATGGAAAATGTCAGTGATCACCGATGCGAGTTTGTAAAGGAAACATCATACTCACACCCAACTATCCATGAGAGAAGATTCCGGCAACGAGGAGAGGCAAGCGAATGGGTCCAATAATACAGCTGAATGCTTATGAGAGGCCGGGTCTATATCAGCGACAGCATAAAAGACATACGCCACCTGAGGTTGGTGCCGCAGACGCGAGTTCCGCCATGGCCAACCCAATACACATGATAAAGGCGCTGGCAACCAGCCACTGGATAACCGAATGAGTAGAGCATCCAAAACTCTTGACATGTGAAACCTTACACCCCAAACCATCGCAAGAGGACCACCGTTGGGCATGGCATTGAAGAGCACCGACCTACGACATAGTATCAGCGAACAAAGCGTCCCGGTAGAATGACGCATCATACGCAATGGATGGAAGGAGCCCCACGATACTGAACGCAACACCAAAGACCTGTGCAACTACGTTGTCAAGTCTGCCCAAGGCTCTGATGGGGACCCACCTCTAGTGGAGTAAACGCCCTCCGAAACTCTTGTTTATATCCTAACCTAGCAAGAATCGCTTCATCTGTAGTGTGCTCTGAGTGCGAATCTGAACATGGGGACGCCATTATGACTGGCACTTCCAATATTCCCGGGAAGGACACTCAAAACCAGCAACAGATTGCGACTATCAGCTGAATATAAATAATGGAAGTGATCTTATGGTTTTTATCTGGCGACGTAAGATAAGTACAAATATTTAGTCCAGTTGAAACGGACATTACTTGTCGCTCAAAGGTCAGATTTAAACCTTAAAGAGGGTGCGAGGTCATATGGGAGCTGATGACAGACCTTTTGAGGCCCACTAAACGTAAAAATAAGGAGATACCAGGAGGCGAGCGCGCCAAGATCACCAATGACTACAATCTTCAGCCAACAGCATAATGGATTCAGGCTGACTCGGAAGAACGACGTAGACAGGTTGAGTTCGTGGCTTGGCCTACAATCATAGTGAGCATGCAGGAACAGAGGAAGAACTTGAGCTTGCCCACATCATTGGGAACTTGAAGCTTCGAGCATTTAAAATTTACTATGGCTTCTTTCATTCAAGTCGTGAGGCCCCCCACATGTACAACTTACCTCATAAATGCAACATGAGGATGGGAAGGTTGGGTAATCGATAATGATTTGATCCACATAGTCATGGTGACTCGGAGTTGTTGTTCTGTTGCATGCCAGATATATGAAAGTGATACGAAGAGTATTGTTCCATTAACCTCGAGCGCCTCGCAGTGTTTCCAATAATCATCCAAGCTCTGCGGATCATCATGGCAAAGGCAGGCTGTTTCTGACTCGAAATAACAGTTTCACTGACTGCAGTCCGTCTATCAGTCTAGTCTTTGACCCCAAAGGAAGATAGTCGTTCCTCCGGCCGCTGGCGATCGGAAATGTCGCTACTACACAGAGCCCAGATCGAAACAAACACAGTGTTGTCAATAAGCGCCAGTACTTAGAATCGCCTTTACGCACCATGCTCGCCAGGTCTATGTTGAGATGAACAAAGTTCAGTGTGAATAACAAAGTTTCAGGATTGGCCGCAGGCAATGGCGAGGATACTAAGGTTGTCATTGGCTGCGCTTGTAAACAACCTTCTTCGCCGAACCTGTCACATCGCACGTAAGCGGCTGGGCTGATGAGGTCACTGAGAGAGTTAGTAATTTACTAGTACGTATTAGCGACTTCTCACTTTCTGACTGGCATCTGTGTTGTATTTCTATCCTCTGATATCTCAATATGAGTTCTCTCAATGGTTGGCACAAGGGTGAACGCGCTATACAGGAGAAACTCGGATTTCATGAAGCTGTATCCCAGCCTTGGACGTCGACTCAAATTGAAGGAGAAATGCCTGAGTAGCACCGAAATTTCTACTCCAAATGTAATGTCTCCCATTTATTCCTTTCACCACTCTCGATCCCATGGGTCGTCCGTGGTCTTCAATACTCGCAGGTCCAGGTGGAGGGATTGGATGGGCTTCCAGTGAGACGTACGACCGATTGTCCATGCGGGCAGTGGTCTGGGACGGCGATCCGCTCAAGGCGAATGCGGACTATCATACTCATGTCAGATCTCAGAGGAGGATGCTAATTGCTGGTATTGGCGTGGAGTTTTCAACTAGGCGCAGGAATAAGTTCGCGGGGTCGGTCGAGACTATTGAAAAGCAAGGGTGTTTATTGGATATATGCACGACTGTCAACGAAGCTATTGGGTACGTCGACATTCTTCTGAACAAGTGATAAGCTGTGTTTTTCTTCATGGTCTTCGAAAGCAACCAGTGATTGCGAACACTATCCTAGAGGTTAGTGTTGGAAATAAATTGGCGGCAGTATCAAATCTTTTGGGCGTGCCTTGACGTGGAGCCCTCTTCGGCAGGTCCATGGGCCCCGGCCCCCTTTCACGAGGGTCCAAGCACTGAGCCACGCCACTCATCCCCTCATCGAGCAGGTAACCAGAAATTACCTTACAAGGCAAAAAATAGAAAGTATTGAGAAGCAATCGGACCCCGCTCCTGCTCCTTTTTCCTCCCCATTAACCGAGTGGCTCACCCCCTTATGCTCAGACCATCACACACGATTGCTTTGCGTTTTTTCGCCTTTAAAGGCAGAAATGTGCGGTGCAAAAAAACAATCGCACTCAAAGTCCAAGCACTCCTAGTGGTTTAAAAGAAGCGGGTAAAATATGTGGACATCCCACAACAAACGCACCATTTATTCATCCAAGGGATTTAAACCCACCTCTCAGACCATTCACAACCATCTTTCTCTTCTTTCAACCACTATCACAAAATGCCTGCAACCCGACGCAAACCAGTACGCTTTCACTCTCACTCGCTTCACGTGTCTTGTACTCATCGCACTTTCTCTACAGATTCCTGTTCAATGTTCTATTTGCCACAAGGTCATCTGCCGTAAGGGCGATCTTCCTAGACACATGCTCACGCACGCCTCTAACAAGGAGGAATTGTACGTGCCCGCCCTTTATTAAACCAGATGGTCACTAACTTGTTGACTTTCATCATCAGGAAGTTCCCCTGCCCAGTTCCTGGCTGCGATCACAGGACTCTCCAAAAGTCCAACCTCCAGACGCACATCGGGACCCACACCGGCAAAGGGCTGCATTATTGCCCTGATTGCCCATTCGCCAGTACCGAATCAAGCAGAGTAATGGAACATCGCAAGAAATACCACGGCTACAGGCCCAACCCGCCTAGCCATTACGGCCGCAGAGCAAGTCGACGGTCTGCGGCGGCGCCGTACCCGTGTGTTCGATACATTACGCCAGAGGTAGAGATCCCTTCTTCGCTGGATCTTAATGACCTAACGTTTCCTGAATATGCAGGTTTCACCCCCTCAGGCTGCGGTTCGCGCTCGCCGTCCGCCGAGGGCAGCGACGCCGGATTCTCGGGCGAGTTCAAGGAACTCTCCTGTGGCCGGTTCTTCGACCTCCCTGCCAAGTAATTCGCCCCCATATGTGGTCAGCCCTCTCAGCTCCCCGTCCACACCCCCAGCCGCCATCAATTACCAACCGTCCCCGCCGGACTCACCACTTTCCTTATCGACCCGCACCCGCCATTGCTATCTGGTGCCATCCGTCCCCACGTCAATCACACAGACGGAAAATATGACGTTCGATTTCAGCAGCCTCTCTCAAATGAGGATTTCCAGTCCCCCTCCCGAGCCGACTCGGATGGTTATGTGAACAGCAAATTCCCAGTTGAACTGGAGGAGTTTTTACTGGAATATGGCTTGGGGTATTTTGAAGGTCGCTGCGAGTTCCCAGTTGAGAATGTACAGTATTTGTCCAAAAAAATTACTTTCATTCTTCATGTTGTCAATTTACTTGTGCATTACACTACACATGGGACTCGGAATCATTGATTATCAGTCATTGATGCCACATCGCATCTTTTTTTTTTTTTTGATTCCAATTTATGTCTAATTGAGAGTCATACTCTATGGAGGACAGTACAATCTAGTCTAGGGGACCCCCAGTGTCCCCAACGCATCTCTGGATTCACGAATGCCCTGGTGTGAAGCGTACTCCCACCAGTCCGCCGTTCCCGCCGGCCGTTTTAGACGTGCGATCCTTCGAAGATGAGATGACTGTCAATATATTTGTACATTGTATGTAGCTGACATATGAATGAACAGAGACGTGTACTCGGCCGTCGAGACGGACATATACAGGAATCGAGGTTGGTTGCAGGGTAGGTTATGTAGGGGACGGCCAAGGTTGGCAGATGGCGTCATCTATTGCCGACTGACTTAGACCAGGGATGGGCATGGATGATTCCGTGTAGGCGAGTAGTAGGTGGTGGTAAAGGGAGAAAATGAAATGGGAAATTTGGGGATGTCTTGCGTGGTTTCAGAGTGCGGGATGTCAGTCTAAAGTGAGGGTGTCAGCTCGTGGGGGTGCGAGGAAGCGGTATATGTTCTCAGTCTGCCAGTGGCATTGATGAATCTAACGAGGGAGGAGGTGGCGGAAGGGTCTGTGAGGAGAAAGGAGGCAGAGGAGGGCTGACTGTATTTTTCATACATTCAACCCTTCTTTGTTCCAACTTCCAAATGACAGGATGTACCAGCGTACTGGAAGCCCGCCGTGGTGGCGGCGGGAAACACTAAACGAATCAGACAAGATTAACAGAACGAAACCGTGGATTTTCGGGACTTGATACAAACGGGCGAGATGATAGTAGGTAAGAGACCCGAGTCTGATCTCAGTAAATGAATCGTAGCGGTATATATGGGGAAAGACCACGTGATCGTTGATGTAGTAAGCATCCAGCTTACACGTACACACATTTCCAGATTACGAATCGATCCGTTTCTTGAACTTGATCAAAAATCACTAGTTACCTTGTGAAATTAACTTATGTAAGTAATTCTCGACGAGGTGTGTTTTGACACGATAGTAGGCTATTTATATTATTATCTAGATTTTCCTCCAAAAATGGAATGTTAGCAAGGACATCGCGGCATCTGCCACTAGCACCAGCTTTCAAACTTGACTAGTGACTCGTCGAAGCCCCGTACGATGTACGTGCATTCGATAGCCGTCGTATCAGCCATCTGACCGCGCCTCATAACAACTTGCAGCAGCTAGAAGCACTCGTGTGGCGCCTGGGCACTCTCACTTATGCGTTACGGACTGCCACGCTCACCTTCACCATCTCCTGAACGGAGGTACGTGCACAGTGCATGCCACAGCGAGTCAAGCTAACTCAGCACCCATCAGATCTCGCAGACGCACCTCTACTTTCGGTCTCCCATCAGATTCCGAAAGCGATTTCGAAGGGCCACCAACAGATTCAGAATCAGAACCATCCTCCCCCAGCTCCCTTTCATCAGATTCATTCTGCTATGAGTCTGAATCACAAGTCCCGCCACCCCCTCCGTGCGTGTATTATCATCACTATCATATTTGTGCTCACACTCACTTACGTTACCTATGCAGCCGCCCAAAGCGCGAGCCACGCAGTCCAACTGAAAAGCGCCATGCAGAGGACACAGTAGCAGCTATCCGGTTACGCACACGATATCATGATCCCTACGAAGAATGGGAGAAACAGACACGCAAGGATGCATTCGTGCGTAGTTATCTGTTCTTGCTATGCAATTCACCCCCTGACAGCCTCTCAAATAGCACACAGCGCGCAGAGCACAAGTTCAAACGCGTTTAGAGACGCAAGGTCGACGCACTCAACGTAACACGCAGGAGCTTCAATCATTAGCAGCCATGCACGCACAGCAGCTCGCGGAAGTTCAGAAGCAACTCGCAGCGTTGCAGGTCCGACAACAGGCAGACGTTAACAAGCTCGTGAATAGTTGGCAGGAGCAAGATAAGACACTCCGCGGAAGGATAGAGGGTGTTATTCGTGTGGAAGAGGAGAAGTTGCGTATCAAACTTGAAGCTGAGCGCAAAGTGCGGGAAGAGGCGGAGAGAAAACGGAAGGAAGAAGAAGAGAAACGCAAAGTAGAGGAAGAGGCGAAGCGGAAAGAAGAGGAACAGGCACAAAAGCAACGGGAAGCAGCAGCGGCTGCGAAACTTCAAGAAGAGGAGAAAGAGCGTTTGCGCAGGGAGAAGCTGGACGCCGAGGAACAGGGCAGGGCACAACTGGGAATGTCCTTGGCCGAAGAGGATTGGGTGCACGCTCGTGAAACTCTCAAGGTGAACCTGCTGCTTATAACCGCGTCTCGCGATACTAATACCAAACCCAGAATCTTAAAGCCGGGCCAATGAAAACAGTTAAGGGGAACAAGGAACTTAAAACCCAATGGAGCGCCATTCGCCGACAGATAACACCGAAGATTGGACAACTAACACACGACATTGATTCCGTCATGCGAATAGTAAGTTCAGTCCTCTATTATTACACCATCTTAAACTAAAGTTTCTTAGACCCAACAACTCATAGAAATCATTTGCCCGTCAGAACGACTTCCTTTAGACATTTACTTCGCTGCTTTATCCTCACTAGCAAAAGCCATCCTCCTTCAAGCCGAAACAGAGGTGACAGCCGAAAAACGAAGCGCTATACCCCTGGCCATGGTCGCCGCGAGACTCCTAGGCACACTGGAAGGCTTTCCAGATGTATTCTTCGCGAAGCTCGTGCAGCGGTCCGGTGGGTGGCCTGTGCCGTCAGTGATTCCTTCCACAGATTCAGACGGTACTGCATGGAACGAAATGGAGCGCACCAAGGCGATGGGATACCGGACGAATGATGACCAAAGAGAGACCTTGTCTGAGCATGTCATGCGCGTGTCTGGGATGATGCGTGTTTATTTTCTGATCTTGGCGGCGCCTGTACCGCAGCCATTAGAAAAGATGTTCCAGTTGCCGCGTTTCTGGACGTATTTCGCGAGGATGATCGGGGATGAGAGATTACTGGAGACGGCAGTAGCCGCACAGGTACTTCATGGTGCGTCTTTTTGTTTTGCAATTTGGTGCTTCTCAAGCTCTCACTCCTAATTTCCGTAGCTGCGCTTGATGTTGGAGGTGTGGAAGCCAAGTTCATTTGGGGTAATCAGTGGGTGAAGATGCTGGAGTTGCTTTACGAGGGCACAACGACTGGTATCGGCGGAGTTGCAGACAAGTTGGTCGGTGGTAAAACTCCTGAGGGAAAGGCTGCACGCGTACGCGTACAGCTTCAGATAGAACATATCATGGATGCCACGGGCTTGCGATAAGGTTTTCAGGGATCTTTCCACCCAATCACCCCCCTATTCGTTCACCACGTATAATATTTTGGAAGCACATACATGTTTGTACATTAGCATCAGCCTATACATAGCATTTTACAGCGCTAGTTAAACGTGTGCGATCTTGAGCACTGCCGTATTCAAGCTCCTTGGTTTTAAACACACGCCAGCCATGATCGGACTGCATCGATGGTGCACTAAAGAGCATCACAAGCATTCCAGGCGATCAGTGAGTACCTATTTGCCTACAGATTCTCCAAGATTCGCAGCCACTCCTTACAGGCACAATTATGTATTGCTAAGGCAGAGTATTCATTACAATCCGTAGTAAAATAAGCGGGCTGGGTACGAGACTAAGATCCTCCCAATCTTCAATCGACCTCTAAGACCGCGTCCAAGCTATTCTAACAAAGAAATCGCGTTTCAGCCTTGGGACTTCTTCACAACCATGAGCCACAGAAGACGAATCTTGTGGATTGCGCCGTGGATCTGGGATGTCAAACGTGTACCCGGAATCTGATTTCCGATCATGGGGGATTCTATGCTTTGGTGGACTGGCGGTTTGGATGTTGTCTGATCTTAGAAGCGAGTGCGGCCTGGAGCTGAGGAAGATCCAAGGTATGGCGGACAGTTGACGTTTTTGCCTGTCGGTGGGTTGGATGCTACGTTTTGTGATGGCATCCAACGTTCGTGAGTCCTCTTTCTCCCTCTCTCATGCTGATCAGGATGGACAGGGGGAATTGGTTGAGGCGGCACCGCGGCGGGGTATGTCGATAACGAGGGGCGGGAGTAGGATGGTTGGTTGGCAGTTTTACCTGTCGATATGTCGGATGGCTGAGACGTCATCGATTGCATCCGTCCCCGCTCCCACATCTTCTCATCTTGCTGAAGAGAAGTGGCTGTTTGAGGTATCCTGGTAGCAGAGTTTGTCGAGAGCGATGCGCGGGTGTGGGATCGATGGTTGGTAGTTTCACCTGTCGGTACGTTGGATGGCTGAGACGGCATCGAATGCATACGTCCTCGCTCCCACATGTTCTCATCTTGCTGAACAGGAGTGGCTGTTTGAGGTAACCTAGTAGCAGAGTTTGTCGAGAGCGATGAGCGGACACGACCGGGGAGAGGAATCGGAGTAAAGTAGGGTGGTTGAGGTGGTGGCATCCAACGTTCGTAAATCGGATTTTGCTCTGACTCATCCTCATCTATCTCTGACCCATCCTCATCTAGCTCCGACCCATCCTCATCTAGCTCCGGCCCGTCCTCATCTATCTCCGACCCATCCTCATCTAACTCTGACTCATCCCCATCCGGCTCTAACTCGTCCTCATCCAACTCCCACTCGTCCTCGCCTAGCTCCCACCCGGCATCTATCCCCGAAATTTCCTCATCCGACTGCGTAGGAGTGATTATTATTCGAGGTAACGTCGCTGCACTTAGCGAGGGGCGAGCACGGCCGGGGGCTGGAGACCAACCAAAGTAGGTTGAGTAGTTTGTAGTTTTGCCTGTCGGCGGGTTGTACGCCACATTTGGTGAGGGCATCCAACGTTCGTGAATCCGCTCTCGTTCCCTCTCCCGCTCATCGGAGTGCGAACGAGTTATTTTTTGAGGCAATGTCGCGGAGAGGGGGATAGTCCGCGGTCTGGAGGGGAGGATTGGGGACGGAGCACGCAGGCGAGACGACGGCGCCGATGTTTGTGTTGGGGTTTGAGACCTCACCGATGGTGTCATCATTCGTGCGGGGGTAGTTGGTCTCGACCCTGCTGACGCGGATGCGGAGGCACTTCGAGAATGAGTATTTGCGAAGCGCGATTGCATGGATGGCATAGGTGGTACATTGTAAGTGGGCGCTGCTGATGAAGAAACTGTTCGGCGATGTTCGCTAAATACAGTTGGAGCGGCAGTGCTCGGGCGGGCGGGTAAATCTGCAGCCCGAAAGGAAGTTGATGGATAACGAGCAAGCTCTGCTCGAAGAGCCTGACATTCTTGTACTTTTTGGGTATAGAGGGCTTGCTTTAACCAAGGAATCATGGTGAGCTACGTACATGACATTCCTCAAACCACAACTTACTTGCCTAGAGAAGTGCGTCAGTGAAAGCAAAATGTATGGATCGCTTCAAAGTTACGTACCGCCCCAGGTCGGTTTCCAACTTGCTAACCTTTAATTCCATTTCGTCTAGCTTGGCTTTCAAGCTGGCCTCAAGTCCCTTTGCCATTCTCGTAGCGTCTGAATGAGCCATGTGATTCATGAGAATGATCCTAAGCAGCCCGGCACTCGAGGACAAAGAATGCGACTGCGCCCATAGTTAACGAAATCGCAAGCGCTCAAATTGTTAGAAGCAAATTACCTTGACGTGAAAATTATCGTCATGAGTCAACCACCCTTCTAGCTCCTTGTAAAGAGTCGAAACCTCTTCAAACGAGCATTGTCTTGCCGCTACCTTGGCCACCTTATCCTCCAATCTACGAGCCTCTGCACGGGCATGGGAGAAACTCGGCTCGACTAAAGAAAACCGGTCTTCCCTTTGGGATGGCAAGTGGCCAAGAGCCTCAGTGAGTCTATCTCGCCACCGAGGACTAACCTGTCCGCTTTCTGAAAGGTTTATGCGTATCAAACGCACATCGTCACTAATGAAATGGTCTGAACAGAAAGGGCAGGCAGCTTGAAGACGAGGCAGTGTCTTTTGTACGATTTTATGGCAGCAGCTCCAGCAGAAGATATGACCTAAAGAACCGTTAGAGCGTTTCCCTGGAAATTCAAACGTTTTGAGCGCTCACCACACGGAATGGACAGAGGAACACAATGCTGATTATACTCTTCTGCACACACATCACAAACGGAACCAGGACTAAGCGTGAGCATGGTCAGACCAAAACCTTGGCCAGATTTGCTAGTCAGAAGGCTATTGAGAAGAAGTACCGCTTGGCGTGGCGGTGAGATTGTGCCCTACATGCTGTTTATCCGATATGCAGCATTTGAAAGCAATTATAAAAATATAGTGCACCAGTGCGGCCCACTCCGCCGGCGACAAGCACAGCAACTCGACCGAGTCGAGCTCGTCGGACTTCACAAACAACTTACCTAATGACTGGCGGACTTGGCAATGACGTGAAGGCGTCAAGGACTCAGGGCATCGAGACTGCAAGCTTCAAGTTGAAGTCCCCCGGTGTCCAGATAGACGATAACTCGAGCACTGAACATCTCGTACCAATGGTGACCATGTCAAGCTTTCCATTTCTGTCGGACGAGTTTGTGGTATGGCTGTAATAAATTAGCCCCTGTCGTCGAGACTGCCCTAGCTGAGATAAAGAAATCGAGACACTGATGAGAACGAATGTGTATGGATCAAAACCAACTAGTTGGCTGGCAACTTTGAAGGCATTCGAAGGAGGTCGAGGACTACAGCTCAGCAAACTAACTTAAAGAACCAATTCCGTATCAATCTTATCGAAGAAAGATACCAAATCGATAGAGGCTGGGCCAGCCAAACTCCGCTACTATTATTAGTTCGACTCAGGACAGAACAGCTGCTCGAACACGCCTCAAAGGTGCGGAGACCTATAGCAGTAGGACTGACCCCAAACACGTACGCATGGTAATCGAGACATGTTCAGTCTATGTCCGAGTCGCCGCTCAAGTCGACACAGAGGTTTACGCGGTAATAAAGACGTCAAGCCCAATTGCAAATCCTGTCTGGGGAAACCGCCGACGTCTAATCAGTGACGCGATCGCAAACCTACGAGGGGGGGCAGTGATGATAGAAGGAAGAAGCGATATGAGATCCGCGCCGTGGCAGCATGTACTGCCAGCAGCTAGCCAACAAAAAACCTTGTATAAGCGCCCACAGGAGTTGACAAGGAACTACCCGTCTCACAGGATTTTACGCCGTAATATCTACATCACAAAAGTACGTTGCTCTCGTCAACTCGAGGTGCCTACTGATAATCTCGCTCTCTGTGTAGGTATGCTACTAGGGGTACTTCAAGAAGCGCGCCCCACCGTGAGACGATCTGCGCAGATAACGCAACCGCGACCTGCGCCAACGCGGATGATGCAAAGTCACAATGACTCTTTGTTGGCTGTCGCGTTCTTCAAAGACGGTAGACGAGTCGTCACTGCCTCGCACGACAAAACCCTGCGAATTTCTGACATGCAGAAAGGATCATTAGTAGGAGGGCCATTCGAGGGTCACAAGGACTACGTACGATCGGTCACCGTATCGCCAGACGACAGGCGTATCGCAAGCGGTGGAGATGATAAAGCCATCATCATCTGGGATGTCGAGACCAAACAGATGGTATTCGATCCACTGGAGAAGCATACAGGCTGGGTGCTGTCCGTGTGTTTCTCACCAGATGGAAAGAGACTCGCCAGCGGATCGCACGATAAAACCGTCGTCGTATGGGATGCAGAGACCGGCGGTGTCCTTGCAACACTCGACAGTCATAATAATTCGGTCTGGAGTGTTGCATTCAGCCCAGATGGCCTAAAATTAGCCTCCGGATCAGCGGATCATTCCATCCGGATTTGGCGCTCCGATAGTGCCGAACTTCTCCTCGAAATCAACGCTCACCAACATTGGGTTCGAAGCGTCGTGTGGTCGCCTGACAGCAAGCAACTCGTCTCTGCGTCGTTTGATAAAACAGTCAGATTTTGGAGCTCGGATAATGGAGACCAGATCGGTCAATCTTGTACAGGTCACACTTACCACTCGCTCGCCATCTCTTCTGATGGCTCCTTCATTGCCACTGCCTCGGACGACAAGACTTTGCGGCTATGGAGCACGAAGACACACAAGTTGATAGGACAGGTACTCGAGCACGCTGCTTTGGTTCGCTGTAGTATCGCACTTTCTCCCAATGGAGAGCTGCTTGTGAGTGGTGACGGTGAAGGGAAGGTGCTGCTTTGTTCTCTTAAGAACATACTCGAGCAACATAATGCAGAGGAAGAGATATCAGAAGATGAAGAATCACAGCAAGATCGACTCTCATTCAGTGAGTCTCAGGTATGCTCATACTCATCATCATTTTGTTCGTCTATTCATCCACATGGTGACAAATAGTTACGTGGTCACGAAGAGTCTATTTGCAATCACGGCAGTCCAAGCAATCATCCCTCAGAAATCGATGAAGACTCTGACATCGACGACGAACATTCATTATTTCACGTGAGCTGTCTGCCTTCGATGTGTTCACTTATGACGGAATGTGAGCTTGCTTTGTGCAGATCCTTGCTATACACGAGACGCTTCGCGATACATCCTTTACTGGCGTCCTTGACGCCGCTGAAGAGCTGCTGACCCAAGAGATTGACGCAGACGACAACGACTACGAATCCTATGCTAACCGCTCAGTTGTAAGGGCACGCCTTGCTGAGTGGGAGAACGCGCTTCAAGATGCAGCCAAGGTTAGTTATTCTGCCTATCATGAAGCCACTGACGACAACTTTATCTCCCAGTCAATTGCGATCCAGCCCTCTTTATTGGGTTTTATTTCCAAGGGCATTGCCCTCTGCGGCAACGGGCAGATCTGGGACGCGATGGAGGCTTTCGATCTCGCTTTCGTATTTTACAATCATAATCCGATTATAGTTGATCTTTTACTATTGATTAAGGTACTCTCGTCGCTGTTCCCATAGTCGTTTGGCCATACTAATACTTTGATGTCATCTAGGCTGTTTCACTTTTCAATGCCAGTCGTTGCGATGAGGCAATGCGGCGAGTTCAAGACTTGGCCACTGCTTATCAACATACAGAAAGATTTCCATGCGGCGTTATCAATGTGAGTTCAAATTAAACCTTATATTTTGAACCTCACATCGAGCCTTCTCAGTCATATCTACGTGCGCAGCTTGCGATAATTGATTTCGAGAATGGGAAATACAACGAAGCCGCTGATAAACTCACGGCCTGCGTTACTGGCTTGTTCTTACACCCGACATTTTCGGAACCTAGATTGAAGATATTCACGGTGGTGCGTCGCTGCGAAGTCGTCGGGGACGCTTTTGATTGATCAAGTGCGCTACGCAGCTTTTTGGGTGGGATTTGGATTCGTTATGGGAAACTATCAACCAAAGACGCTGTGATGCGTTCCTCCTCGCTGGTCGGGCGACCGAAGCAGTCGAATCTTTTCAATATATGATGAGCATGATTGAGGAGGGTGGGGAGGGCAGCTGTGTCGAATGGTCTATCAGTAAGTGTTTTCGTGTAAAACAAATTGAACGCTCATACTCATAATGGTGTCGAATAGCCTTCAAGCAAAACTGTACTGCGCACTTTGTTGCAAGGGCACAGGAGGCTATTGCTGCGAGCAATCACGAGATGGCTGTGGCTATGTATTCAGCCGCGATTAAACTGGATTCCTCGAGCGAGTCCCTGTTTGCGCTTCGAAGTAAGGTATATCTAGAACGAGGGCTCTATGCAGAGGCCCTTGACGATGCGGAGAAGGTGCGGGTGATATCCACCATAGTTCTGGCACTGTGCTGACACTGCCGATGTGCAGATCATTGAACTCAACTCTTCGTCATATCTTGGTTACGAATTGAAACACACAGCACTGCACAAGGTCCAACGTTATGATGAAGCATTTGAAGCTTTCAGCATCATGTTCTCCAAGTTGGACCACGGTCCCGATGCTCAGGGACAAGGTAAGTCCCACACACCTGACGTCAACGGGAAGGTTATTAACCCGTTTTCCAGAGCTGCTTCAGCAATATATCAGTCCGCCTGAAGCAGAGCACAGTATTCGAAAAGCCGTTCACGATCATCTGGAAAATGCCCCACTTCGTCTATTCAACACCTTCACCGGGCGTTTATGCAACCGAGAGGCACAGACAAACACGTTCTTGGGAAGTACAGAGTACAAGCAGCTCTTATACCGATCGATGATCCACGCGCCTCTCCAAACGGAGCTCATCACAGAAACGGTCACGAAGTATTTCAGTCGGGTCATGTTATCGCACAGATGGGAGCAGAAGGAGCCCCTACTGCACGATATCCAGGACAAGGTCGTGTACGATCTGAGTCCTGTCGGGACCATGGTCAAGCTGCAGACATTCTGCAAGACTGCTCGTGATGCGGGGTATCGCTGGGCGTGGAGCGATACCTGCTGCATCGACCAGAACAACACCGTTGAGCTCCAACGATCGGTGAACTCCATGTTTGTTTGGTATCGCCAGTCAGCTCTTACGATCGTTTACCTGGCGGACGTCTTGCCTACTGCAAAGTCTGGCGCGCTGGCAAAAAGCGCTTGGAATACGCGAGGGTGGACTATTCAGGAATTCTTGGCTCCTGTTGTTGTTCTTTTCTACAAGGCAGATTGGACCCCATACCTCGACGACCGCTCTCCCAACCACAAGAAGTCTGCCATCATCATGAATGAGCTGCAGAATTCAACAGGCATAGATGCATTGTCCCTCGTCACTTTCCGTCCGGGTATGAAAGACGCGCGCGAGAAACTCAGATGGGCATCAAGCCGTGTCACTACGCTGCAGGAAGACGTCGCGTACTCGTTGTTTGGGATTTTCGGTATCCACCTACCCATTATCTACGGCGAGACGAAACAGAACGCGCTCGGGCGGCTCTTACAGGAGATTGTCGCCCGGTCGGGCGATATCACTGCCCTAGACTGGATCGGGAAACCATCTCGGTTCAATAGCTGTCTCCCAGCTGATATCACCTCGTATAAAGCCCCACCATGCATATTGTCGTCTCTCCCCGAAGATGAGATGCAGAAATCTGTCTCCAGATTGCAAAATTCTGTCACTGTGGAGTCAGCCTCGGCGCTTTATACCCTCCTTGATAACCTCAGCGCTCCTCGATTTGCGAATTCCAGGCTGCAGCTGCCTTGCATCGCGTTTCCTGTTACAGAAGTCAGACGGAGGGGCGGTCAAGAACAGGGGACGAGTTTCACTTATTATGTGAAAGCAGACGGGCTTCGGGATCTTGTGATCACCACGGAGGATAGATTGGTGCAGTTCTCGCGGGCACGGCCCACCCAGCAGGCGTTCCTGCTCGTGCGCCCATGGAACCGCTATGACCCGGGGCTACTTGACTTTGAGGACGACAAGTCCATTAAAACGATGTCTATACCCTGGTCCATATCAGACCGCTCGATAAACGGCTCTCATGACGAATACGAGGAGAGCGTCGATTCGGAGCTGCCCTCGCGGGCGTTGAGGTTGATGGTGCGTCTTGGGCAGTCTTTTGGCGCGCTTTTGCTGGCGCAGCAGCGGGGTGGGGAGTATAAGAGGATCGCTTCTGATCATAATATTATGGCGAGGGTTAAGGATATGAGTACTGTTCATGATATGATGGATATTAGGACTTTGGAGATATTGTAGTTGGTGCATAGGACTTATTTACGTACGAGATTAGTATAATTCATTAATGAGACCGAGGCGTTGTTTGGCTTTTGTTTGTCCCGACTCTCGCCAGCTACTTACGTATACCTTGCGTCTTTGTCGTCCAAAATTTCACCTGCCACAGGTCATCAATCCATCCCTGCAAATACTCATGTCAGCTTTTGAATTAGCTCTGCTACGAGTTCAAGAACTGAAGGCGTCATGATCCCTCGCAGGTTTTGACACCAGTGGGAAGAAATCTGTCGACAATATTAGCACAGATGGCCAGTGCAAGCTGAGTTCACCAATCAGTACCCTGATAACTGGCAGAGGACAATCGGTACCCTAATAACTGGCAGAAGACACATGAGGATGATTGTTCCCTGTACACCATCCAGTCTCGTCCAAATTTTCTTTTTGCCTCAATGATATCAATATCCCAAGCACACGGTGAAGGTTCAGAGTGCTGAATTGGACTAATTGAAGGCCAGGCTTGATCAAGTCGTTCTGGGAACGTCACTCTGATTAACACGTTTGAAAATAGTTTGGCGACTGATCCAGGGCCTCTGATCATACTGCAGAGCTAAGGCTGCTCGTTCGCCTCGAACAGCCCTTTAACGCTCGTTCGCCAGCGCAGCACCGTGGTGTGGAGTACAAAAAGACCACATGTCACACGAGTGGGGTGCGTTCATGGCACGTTGGACGCTAGGATATCACACCGCAGTCGCATGCGTTTCGAAGAACGGGGTTATCGAATCTAACACGTTTTCAATCATGCTTGGATGGAACGATATCGATATTGATATCCCCAGGGATTTGTGCCAATTAACATGCAACAGGAAAGAAAACCACCACGGTTGTGTCTTCGAATTGGTGTTGAGTGCATCGCCGAGAAGACGTTTGTCTTATCCCCACCGCCCCAGTCGTGTATATCGGTTGTGGTGCGTTCTTATCAGTTGTTTAGTTGGCTTTTGCCCGCGACAGCTCATCCCTGCGGGAAGGGTTAACGTTCGCCTTTAGAAATAGCTAGGTAGCAGGTGTGCACCGATCGCAGACCCCCTTGTATTTTCTGACGTCAGGCTGACGACAATAGCGCGTATGCTACGGAGCGCTTCAATCTAAGCCCGAGTCACCCCGTGGAGTAGAGGGTGCAGTGGCGCCAAAATATTTTTACTAGTCAGCACTCTGCATCCGCGCCCACTGAGTCACAGATACTCAACGTGTACCTGAGGACCACTTGGAAGGGCGCAGCAACAAGATTTCAAGTTGAGCCGGTATTGGAGATGTCGGGTCAGCGGTACTCCGGTATTTGCAAAGCGTCAGTGTTATGGATTTCGGGAAGGGCCGTCATAGATTTCGGTTGGACATCCGTGAAACTCGGTTTGTGAAGCCGCTGGGGACGCTCATGCCAGATTCAGAATTTGAAAGCCGGGTGACAGGGGCACTCAAGCAACTCAAAATCCCAAAGGAGCGCCATTCGCCGACAGATAACAGCAAACGAAATCCACTCCGTCATGCGAACAGTAACATTCATTTCCGCTATTAATCCGTCACCTCGATTTAAAGTTGCGACGACTTCCTTTCCCAGTCGAGAGTCCCGTAATATCGTAAGTAGAATTAGTTGCTACACACCAAAAATAAAAACAAAGAGTGCTACTCGTAAGCCCGCGTCCACCTTCAAGCCGAAACAGTCACCGCCGACCCCTGGTCGCCGCTAGGCACGTTTTTCGGATGTCTTCGCGAAGCTTGTGCAGCGGTCCGGTGGATGGCTCGTGCCGTCAATATTTGGTTCCTCAGAAACGATGAGATACCGGACTTGTGTCGGACCACGCAGGGATGACGCGTACGCTGGGACGATATCTGCGTGTTTACCTCCTGCTGCTTCCAACTACCTGGATTCGATAAGATGTTCCACTTGCCGCGTTTCCAGACGTATTCCCCGAGGGATGAGAGATAACTGCAGACGGCACTAGCCGTCCGGGTCCTTCATGATGCGTTTCTTTCCAATTCCGTGCTTCCCAGCCTCTCACTCCTAAACTCCGTAGCTGCACTCGATATCAAAGACCAAGTCCATTTGTGAGTGAACATACTGCTGTTGTTTTACGAGGGCACAACGACATGATCGTAGGGAAGCTCGTCAATCGCCAAACACCCGAAGGAAAGGACGCGTACGCGTACAACCAGATAGAACGCATCATGGATGCCACGAGCTTGCGATGAGGCTTTTCAGGGATCCTTCCACCCAATCACCCATCAATTCGCTCACAACGCATAATATCCTCGAAGCACATATGTACATTCATGCAGTACAATCAGCCTATACACGGCACTCTTCAGCACCAGTCACATGATCCTTCAGATGGTCCGGAGATGAAGTGGGTGGGGTGAGATATTAGGTTTCATCATGTGCCCAGTACGTAGTGGTGCACGATGATGCTGCCCCACCTTGTTGCGAAATTAGCTTCCAGCTAGACCTGGGGAAGAACATAAAGTTAACTTCAGCCTATCAATCTGCGATAGACGCTCGCTGGGGAGCTAAACAATGCCCCCGTACGACCTCGATATAACACGTGCGACCCGCCGATAAGTCGCTAGATCTCCTTAATTGACGTGGTCACCGTTCAGCACTTTGCATCGTGTTCAGTTGACTTGAAAGAAAGTGTGAATTAGGAGAGGGACTCCCATTCCTTGATCGGGACCTATCAGCCTAATCAGAGCAAACTCCGTGACGTGCGATCCTGCGTGCTCGTAAAGCGTTGTGATGAGCGCACTACGCCAACGCTGCGCCGATGGTGGTTTGTAGTCGATGCAGCATCCACTGGATTCACCAGGCACTGCAGAAACTGCAGAGCATCCCGGGCGATCAGTCTGCGGGTGCACAGATCCTCCGCATCGATATCGGATCAGTGTGCCTGGGTCAGAGCCGTGATCTCGTGTTTCAGCCTCAAGATATATCATCTTGACAACGCCGGACCGTGGCAGACGGTCCCGTATTGACCAACGTCTTGCGACCACCACAGCTCCACGATGAGATTGTGATAACTTTAAAAAACGCTTCAAAGAATGACAGCATGGCCTGGGGCGTGTTCGAAGAAGAGCCAGCTATCCGAATCCGATAATCGATGGTCGGCAAGAAAAGGAAACATACGGCAGGTCAGTCGAATTCTGGCCTTTTGCGACAAACCCGGCGTGTCAAACGTGTACCGAGAGATATCTTCCGGTTTCCGATGGCGGAGGATAGCAATCCGTGAGATGCTACCAGATGTGGGCGCCTTTGGTCTGCCACTATCTGGCTGTCTTGGTCCTTCCGAGGCCAGGACGAATGCATCTGCGGCCGCTGTGGTAGATTCCTGTTGTAGAAGAACGTTCCAGTATACCCGCCTAATCAGGTAAAACTACCCACTGGTGATTTAAATCAGGGCCTGAATGCTGGCGAGGTGGCCGGATTGTGGGTATTTGCGCTGCGGTGGAACGCAGTAAGGAATGAGCGGGTGAATCCCGCCGAGGCGGGAACACGTGTTTCGCACACCAGCCATGTTATATGACCAGAAATGGACAAAAGTGTGGGACATAAACGGTTCCGCCTGGTATTTTTGCCAATTATCTAGGTGCCATTGATACAGAAAGGCTGTAAGTTCCGTCGGCTAGATTCGTACGATAGCTTTGGCTGTTCTTCTGGTCGAGTCATGCTTTCAAAGCATCCAGGACAAAGGGCGAAATACCCTAAGCCCTAACCCTAAATTAGAACTTGTACATTGCATAATGGAAGAACAAACTCTTTATTATTCAGCCAATTTTTGTGATTTGTGATCCCTTAAAGAAATACCCAGAACATGAGGGGGCTCTCTAGAAAATGGCATGGAACTTACAGATGCACTTTGTAGATCAAATGAACCTATTATGAAGACGGCGTGTTTTGTGATTCTGGATGGCAGAAGAAATATGATTTGTTTGCCATGCGTGCAGTGCATTGTTTGGCCACTTTTGGATGACTTGCCGTCATTCTGAGATTTTTCACTTCATGCTATTTATCCACCACCAGGTCAAGCGATACCCCTTGTCAATAGCTTTCTAACTAGCAAACCTGGCAAGGGTTTCATCGTCTTGACCTCATGCTCACGCTTAGTCCTGGTTCAGTCTGCGATGTCTGCGCAGAAGAGTACGGTCCGCACTGTGTTCCTCACTCCATTCCGTGCGGTGAGCTCAATCTTTTGATGATGTGGGAATTTTTTTTTAACTCGAGTCATCCATCTTTCAATCCTTCCAGGTCATGTCCTCTGCTCTAGTTGCTGCCATAAAATCGTAGAAAAGACATTGCCTCGTCTCCAGCCCGTCTGTCCATTCTGTCGGGATCATTTTACCAGCGAGGATGTGCGTTTGATCCGCATCGACTTTTCAGCGAGCGGATGGGCCACTACTCGACGGCGAGGTGGCCTCACTGAGGCTCTTGACATTGCTGACCGCTCCACACCACGACGGGAAGATCGTTTTCCCTTCGTCGAGCCGGGCTCCTCGCGTACCCGCGCAGAAGCTCGCAGGCTGGAGGATAAAGTGGCAAAAGTAGCCGCTAAAAAATGCTCAGTGGAAGAGGTTTCGACTCTACACAACGAGCTACAAGACTGGTTGACTCATGACGAAAAATCTAACGACCAGGTACATTTATTTTCCCGATATTCAAATTTTTACGCTTCCGCTAACTTTGACTCGTACAGTTGAACTCTTCTTTATCCTTGAGTGCTGCGCTGCTCAGGGCGATTTTGATGAATCACTTCGCTCATTCGGAAGCTACGAAAATGGCCAAGGGCGTCGAGGCCACCCTAAAAGGGAAGCTAGACGACGCGGAATTAACTGTCACCAAGCTAGAAGCCGATCTAAAGCAGTATGTAACCTTCGATCTAATATGTTGTGCTTGGCTGACCATACTTTTTCTAGACAAGTACGTTATAGCTCGATGAATGTTTTACACGCCGCTCACCCTTTGTTACAGCAAGCTCTCCATAACCAAAAAGTACAAGAATGCCAGGCTCTTCGAGCAGAGCTTAGCCGTTATACTCTTAAGTCCGCTTCTTCTCAGGCTGCAACATCACCTGCCCGCCCCAGCACCGCCGCTCCAACTGGATTAAGCGAGCGGCGCCAATCAGTTTCTTCATCAGCGGCGTCCACGTACAATGTTCCAGCCATGCCATCCATGCTCTCGCGCTTCGCAGCTACTCATTCTCGAAGTGCCTCCGCATCTGTGTCAGGAGGGTCAAGACCAACGACCCCCGCACGAATGACGGCACCATCGATTAGTAGGTCTGAGACCCCAACGCAAGCATCGGTGCTATCGTCTCGTTTACGTGCTACGTCCCCAATCCCCCCCTCAAGACCGCGGACCATCTCCATCTCCGCGACATCGCCTCAAAAAATAACTCGTTCGCACTCCGATGAGCAGGAGAGAGAACGAGAGCGGATTCACGAACGTTGGATGCCGTCACCAAATGTGGCCTACAGCCCACCGACAGGCAAAACTATCAACTATCCACCCTACTTTGGTTCGTCCCCAGCTCCCGGCCGTGCCCGCTCCTCGTTCTCAACAAACGCTGCTTAAAATTCTCCTCTTTTCCTTTTGGATTTGTCTTTGCTTGGTTTCAGTCTAGCGGTCCCAGGACTACTACTCTACTTGTCTCATATTGCTATCTGTCGCCTAGTTCTCGTATCCATCTCTCTCATCTCTTTCTATTCCTCTCGCATCTTTCTCATCGACATCTCATCATTCGCGCTGCTCCTTATACTAATGCTTTATTTCTTTGTATCTATCCATTTCGCTTTCTTGACATCACTGGCTTTGGCAGGATTTCTCAGCCATACCCGTATACGTTCCTGTTACTTATTTCCTTGGAACATTTCACCCTCTTAATAAGGAGCGCGTTTTTTATGTGCGTTTGATTGCACAGCACATACTTTCTGTAGCATTGCGTCGTTTCCTCTTTTCCTGCTTTCCCTGTCACTAGCGTTTCTTGCTCTCGCTTATCCCTTCCCAGCCCTCTCCATTCTCCAGTCTCCATTCTCCGACCCGCTTCCATTTCACCAGCTCCTCGATCGATTCCCCCTTGATTCCAGAACGTATCCCTATATCCTTCCACCTCCATCCCCCAGCCGTCGTGCTTTCAGATACATC
The DNA here is from genome assembly GCA_011800875.2 of Suillus brevipes Sb2. Lineage (NCBI taxonomy): Eukaryota > Fungi > Basidiomycota > Agaricomycetes > Boletales > Suillaceae > Suillus > Suillus brevipes. The sequence goes on along the minus strand of JRHT02000022.1, from coordinate 286,086 downwards.
GTCTCGCTATCGGTTGCTTCTTTACGATGAGTTTGCGGATTTTAGTTTCCGCGGACTCCTTTGATGATTCTCAGTACTTACACAGTAGTACATGACTTTTGTGACGTTTTGCATATAGACGAATGATAACTCTAGCGTTCTTCATTCACACTGCGGTCGTTGATTTCATATCGCAATTGCATAATTGTTGCTGAGGATTACCAAGGTTGATCGGATTCATATTGATGGTCAAACACAACTTAAACGCTTCACCAACAAGTGCCCTCCGCGGACACGTACTAGTTCAAGGAACCGCTGGGCGCTGACGCAACTTCATGATCAGTGTTTCAAGTTCCAACGTAAAGCTGGGCTTGTGAGTCCATGGCTATAATCACAAGGTGCGGACACCGCGTATCTCAAGCTCAACGTTTACTTAACACCATCACTAAACTTAATTCCACCTGCTCCGTGAGCATTAACGTTCTCCATGCTTATCATCCCGCGAATAGTCCCACCAGTACGTTCACAACAGCGGACATTTGTTTTCGACGCATTTCTCGTGTCCCTGAACACCTGCATCGTGTAAAACACGCTGCCTTCCCGAACAGGCACAGTGCCGATGAAAACGAGGCTACGAGGGGCCCTGCGCATCATCGGCCTAACTGCGCATGGCCCTACACAAAGACCTATCGATATCATCCCCCCTCCTGATTTTCTCGTCGGATATTACGCGAGGGATTTTCGTGGTTAAGCCGTTTCTTGAAATGGAGATTGTGCAACGTTGTAAACGCATGCATGCGGTTGGGTGAGGTGAGCCCTTGTAATTGGTTGGTTTGCTGCTGCAGTGACACGACCCTATTCCTAGGTTCTTTTCTCTATTTCTTCCAGCGCTTTAAGCGTTATCGCACCGTTCTCCGCTCCGCCGCGTATGTATGCAGCTGGGCATACATACACTCGGATGGTGACGTGAATGACATTCAGCCCTAAAACGCGATTGCTGGATGGTGCGGACTCTGATAGGGGGACCTTTGATGTTTTTGACGTAAGATATGATCTGGGTCAGTGGCGAGCGAATTGATTCCTTTGATTTTTCCTTTGGAATCTCGTCGATCGTCGATCAGCCTGATTGAGGCAATTTGGCCCTGCACAAGTATTGTGTCTAATGAGCATGTACAAGAGCCGTTGACGTTTTTCGACTCTTTCGAGTGATAGCAGTGAAGCGTGCTGGCTGGAACAGTGGGATCTTGGAACAATATCCCCACTAATACGAGGAAGCGACTATCTTCCATTCGATAGGCTGACTAGGGGGGACTAATCAATCTCGTGAGTCTGCTTCTATCGGTTGCTGTGTTTCGAATGTATTCGGCCGTTGAATGAATTAGAATGATAATGACGTGCTCGGTCGGAAATAGCCGTTCTGGATGTATCGCAATCACCGCCAGCAACTGGCTCATGCCATGCGCAGTTATCGTTCAAGATATCATTCCATAGTTTATCAATACAAAGACTACAATGCTAATAGAATACAACAAAAAATAAATCAAGGGTGACTAGCAGGGACCTGACAAGGGGAATAAACACGATTAAAAGAAGCGCACAAAACAAATCGAAACGACACTTACGCTTGACAGGCCCAACGCAGATGCGATCTTGGAGTATTCAGCGCTTGTGGGGGTAACAGTGCCCGCGCAAACTGTGCATCATCAGTCAGCACAAGAGATCGAGTAATGGCAGTGTTTAAGCATACTTTGGGATATGCGTTGTTGGTCACTCCCAGTCGCGACAGCAAGCTGCTGTGGATTCATGCCTGATCGAGGGTCGTAATGTTATTATAGTGATCGAATATGTACAAGAACATGCGCACCCTTGTTGGCGAGAGCAGAGGAGAAGGCCTGGCAGACGGTCATGGTGAATGGGTTGAGGTAGATGTGGGGTGATTAGATATGAGTTGCAGGATAAGAGACCTTGATCTGTTCACGGGTTTATATACCGCATATGTGACAGGCCTGTGATGCATCATGATGGAACGTAGGACGCCGGCTGTATTAGGGATTTGCTGTGGGCAGGTGACCCGGGGACCCTGCCGAAAAGATTATCTGATAAGGCTTCTACAATTGCAGAATTTGATATGCAAGCTGTTCCACTCAACTGCCTGCTAGTAGTAGTAGACGTGTTTGGAAAGGAGATAGCAATACTAGGAGAAATTTCATGGTTCTGCTGGCTGTATTAAGCAGGGTCTGACAACACGTAAATTTGACGCAGTCAATCGCTTTGTTTCTGTGAACATGCAGACGGCCTCGCAAGCGGTGATAGCCTATAGGAGCCACGACGTCCACGATTAATATTGAGATCATAGTACATACATATTGATGAATAACGGCCCCTGACTGTTCTAACTTCTCGTCTTCGAATTTTCGCTACGAATTTGAAGGAAGCTTGATACTCATGTAGGCCATTCTGGATTATATTTTGTGGTGAAGACTAAACAGCATGAGGTTCGTGCTGGCTGCCAGGAGGTTGCGAGGAAATTAATTTGATTTTCGCGCACTATTGTTATTTGGTCATGTTTGCGCAATTCTCTCCACAGCCGCAAAACCTTGCTTCGGATTCATCGACTCCAAGGCCCATATCGCTGAATATACCTCAAGCCCATCAAAATGGTGCGTATATGATTCGGTACACCGTCCTGTGGTGTTGTACGCCATCAATTTGAGCATTGTTTCGCAATTTTGGCTTGTTATTGAGGTGGATTGCAAACTGACTTTTTGGATGCATAGGCTCCGAAGAAAACCAAGGTCGCCAAAGAAGATAACACCGTTTCGCTCGGTCCTCAGGTCGCTGAAGGAGAGCTTGTCTTCGGTGTCGCACACATTTACGCCTCTTTCAATGACACTTTCGTCCATGTCACCGATCTTTCTGGCAAGGAGACCATCTCCCGTGTTACTGGTACGCGTGACTCGCTATCTTGGTATAGATCTTTGGCTACATGATGATCGTGAATAGGTGGCATGAAAGTAAAGGCTGATCGTGACGAGTCGTCCCCGTACGCCGCTATGTTGGCTGCTCAGGATGTTGCCACGCGCTGCCGCGAGGTTGGGATCACTGCCCTGCACATCAAGCTCCGTGCAACTGGTGGTACTGGCACTAAAACCCCTGGCCCCGGTGCACAGAGCGCCCTCCGTGCTCTCGCTCGCGCTGGCATGCGCATCGGGCGTATCGAAGACGTTACGCCTGTTCCCACTGACTCCACCAGGCGCAAGGTACGCGCTCTCATCCATTTTGAAGAAACTCATTTATTAATTTTTCTGTCAGGGTGGTCGTCGTGGTCGCCGTCTGTGATCTCCATCTTCATGTTATTACTACGAGATTTCTGAAGAGCCCAAAATTGCTATACATGTAATTGGAGTTACAAATGATATGTCGCCGTTCGACGCGCATCAGGTTTATGCCTGCCCCGCGGTCGTTCATCTGTTTGTGTCGCTAGTATTGTGCTGTCAACATCTTTGTGCTTCGTATCGACGCGTGATGAGCGCTTGAGCATGACAAACAGGTGATTGAAACCTGGGCGGCCTGAGTTCCGTTTAATGTAACATTTCCATTTCTTCTTCCTGTTTACTTACTGTTCATACCACAATACTGTACTTCCTCTGCTGGAAGTCATTGGGTACGAGGAGCAGCTAGCAATGGAACTCACGATTGTGTATAGATTTTTGCGCAAGATCTCGGACTGGACGTCTGTATCACTGGCCCACTGGCAGGCGAGAATGTGCTGCGGGACGGACCTATGATTATGTGCGTTTCCAAACTTATCATAAGTCATTCAATGCTGCGACTCATCATTCGACATTGCGGCGCTATGTGAACTCTCCCCAATAAGAAGTTCCCTTTTTACAACTTGGATCATTTAAACAATCGACATCGCAGCGGCGACGATATCGTATCGCTATGCTACTGGGCCATATCCAGCGCTTTGCTCACTTCCTCAGGAAGCATTCCCATTTACAGTAACTCCAACAGCTCTTCATCGCCGTTGCCGCCGAACAGCAGCATTTTCCAAGCAGATATGTTTCGCCACACCTCCGCCGCTCTTGCAGTTGGCGAGGTTATCGGTGTATTCCCCGAGAGAATGTCGCACACCGAGCCCAGAAACGTGCAAGTGAAGGACGGCGTAACGTGGGCTACGGTGGAGTACGCTAAAGCACGAGTCTGTCCGGGAAGGACGGCAAGGAGTTGGTCACTGTCCCCGCAGCGATAGTCTATTCGGAGAAGTCCAGCAGAGTGAGTTTTCCAAGCATTTTATTTTAATCTGACCGTATATGAGCCGTAGGTCTGTGTCAGGTAGTTGCCTCGGTCTATTGTTGAGTAGTACAACTGAGTAGGACAGTATCGTCCCTGCGGGGACAAATCAGTGTTTCCGCACCAAAAAGGAACATATCTCTGGCGCCTCGAACGGGTAGGTAAACGGCTGCATGCGGTTTCACGATTGTGATGCCGTTCTCTAATCTGTCTGCAATGACTGGAGTCATTATAGCAGAATCCAAGGGGAGAAAATAACAAAAGGGACAGAGAAAAGCCAGCGAAGCACACTGTCCGTCGCCTGCAACGAGTATCATTATTGGGTTCGATGCATAGCACAAGTTTCACGACGAGGAAATAATGGTATATTGAAAGAAATAACGGAAGAAATATGAGTGCAAAATAAGGGTGAAGTAGTTGTCCGAATGCTGCAATGCTAGCTGTGTTGTGGTGGAGATGCACAGCAGTGAAACAGCACGATTTGAGCCCACCATAAGATGGGTGGTGATTGTGTGGCTGCTGTACCTGGAGCAGGAGGCGTCGCGGATGTTGAGGCATCGGCAGGCTGAATGTGTCATGATGACGCCTGGGCTTGGGCGTGCAATTGGGCTTGCTCATATTCTCGTTTTGCTTTCTCGAATTGTGGGTCCCGAGCAACAACTAAAGCCTAAACAATAATCATTAAAACACGGCGAATGTAAATGCATGAAGGAGCCATACCTGCTTGTCCCGCGCTGCAACCACATCGACAATACGAGGACGGCTTGGGCGTTGCGTGAGTTCAATTTCCTCGTTGGTGTAGGGTTGAGAACGGAAGAGTGAGGACAGTCGGCTGATGAGTGCATTTGGACATGACCTCAAAGGCGTTGTGGAATGGGATTCGGCTTGTTCGTCTGTCTTGACTCGGCGAGAGCAATAACTGTACACGGAAAAAATTGGATAAATATTACTAACTATATCGTAGAGCCGTTGAACTATCGTAGGATGATGACTGGCCAAATGTAATCTGTTGTGCAGGTCATCAGTGCGAGCTTTATAGAAAATCAATAAGAACCACCTCAGTCAATCGGACTTCGTAGATATCTCCGCAGTCCCACGCACGATGGCAGAATCGTCTTCATCCAAACTCGAGGCACTTGCGTCCGCGTCTGTGGGAGATGTAGGCAAGTGATCTTCAACAGCTTCACTATAGTGCTCGTGAGCAAGATACTCGAGGTTATCAAGCTGTGCATCTGCAGCGCTGTACAATGATCTATCCTCACTGTATGCGGAAATGGCGAAGGCCATGCGAGTTTGGAGCTCCCCCGAGTCCAGGTTGGAATTGACAAGTGTTTCAAGCGAAGTGAGGAGTGATTCTGAAGCGGCACTAGCATATGTTCTAGCCTTGTCGTCATGAATTATGCGGGCAAGCCTCTTGTGTCGTCTGCAAACCTCGATTTCCCATGCGGATGCCAGAGCACACAAGCGCTTCCATTCAAGGTCGGCTTCCTTCGTAAGGACAGCTTGAGCGATGGCCTCGCAAGACAGGTGTTTCAAGCCACGCTCAACTAAAACTCTGCCCTGATATAATTCTATCAAAACAATAGGAGCATAATCATAGATCAACTTACTCTTCGAGCATCTACTGGGTCCATACCACTGGGTCCAATATACTTTTCAGCGAAGCGGAGCTCCATCGTTCTGGGACGTTTCCGGTTGTAGGGCTTATACTTCTTCTCTTTTGCCTGTCTTACAACACGGCTGAGGTGCCTGACTACGGGGGGGGAGGGATGTTGGCGCATTTGTATCATCATCCAAAAAATCATTGGTGACGGTAGGAGATGGTGATGGTGAACTGGGTCCTGTGCGTTTGGTTGATGAAGCAGCAGAAGCCCAGGTAAAATCTATAGCGCTGTCCTGCTGGAATGCTTTCTGAAGACAAGAGACAGGGTGGAAACTAGTAGGTGAGAGATTCCTGGCTCCATTATGATTGCCAGTACTCAGTGTTCTGGTAGACGCGAAGTTCGAGGGAGGAATAATACAAGCGTGCATTTCTGTGAGGCTGGCGAGAGTTATCACTCTGCCTTAGCGTGGTGACGGAATCACGACAAGAGTTAAGACAGTTGAATGCTGAAAAACTCAGGCTTATGAAGTAAAGAGGACAAGTACAAATGAGGACGCGATGAACGAAAGAGGGTTCCTTTTCCCCTTCTAGACTGTATCGGAATTCCAGATCAGGTGAGATGACTACGGTAAAGTTATAGTGTTCCCTCTATAGCTAGGAGCTTTCCGCTTTCGTTCGCCAGGCAACCTAATCCATTAACTTACCGAATTTTCAAATGACGCTTTTGAACATATCAATGATTGCGTTTCTCGATATGGTAGGGAGTCTACCGCACTACATCGCAAGCAAACCAATATAAGAGGCAAGAGTACTTGGATTGTCAGATCGACGCAAGCTTCTTATAGTAGCTATGTCTTCCTACACAAACAACCCCCATGCAATAACCACTCAGCCCCCCTTGATCGAGGATATGAATGCATGTCTTTCTCAGGTTTCCCTCGGTTCACCGATGTATGTGCAGAAAACATCGATATCAATTCGACTGTCGGATCATATCAAATCGATGGTGTCTATTTAAAGGATGTTGTGTGGTTATAGTACTTACACTTAAGCGGGATGTTGTGAGTTAAGGCCGTTTCAGAAATCAATATTAAAAATCGCTAAAATGAACATCTGAACCTTCAAATAGAGTCATGGCACTAGACTTGAGCGCTTGAGCGGCCCTTCAATGATCTTAGTGAAAGTCCCTCATCAAATTAGCCACCAAGTGCCTTCGAAGTTCGAACATGTGAGTATCCGTTGACTCTAATGAGACACGTATACCTTACTATTAGCAGGAGACCGACAATATCCTCAACCACTATGCGAGGACACACAGACATGGTTGGGGCCGCTGCATTCTACCATGGTGGGGAACGGATCGTCACTGGTTCAAACGATAAGACTCTGCGGATCTGGGACGTACAGAAGGCAACATTAGTGGAAGAGCCATTCGAGGGGCACCAAAGCAGCGTATTGTCAGTCGCCATATCACCTGATGACACACGCATTGCCAGCGGAGGAGCGGACAAAACAGTTATCATCTGGAACATCAAGAGCAAGCAGAGGGTACTAGATCCACTGGTGAAGCATACAGAATGGGTGTTATCGGTGTGCTTCTCCCCCGATGGCAAGAGACTCGCCAGTGGATCGGGTGACTGCATGGTTGTTGTATGGGATACAGAGGCTGGCACAGTCCTCGAAACACTTCGTCATCGTGACTCGGTGTGGACTGTAGCATTCAGCCCAGATGGTTTGAAATTAGCCTCCGGATCGATGTGTACAGTATGGGTTTGGAGCACTCATACTAACATTGAGCTTCTTTTCGAAATCGACACTCATCAATTGTCGGTTCAAAGTGTTGTGTGGTCGCCTGATGGCCAACAACTTGTTTCCGCGTCAGAAGACAAAACGGTCAGATTCTGGAATTCGTTAAATGGAGGCCAGATCGGTCAACCTTGCACCGGTCACATTGACTCGATTCGCTCGCTCGCTATCTCTTCTGATGGGTCTTTCATTGCCACCGCATCGCTGGACAACACTGTGCACTTGTGGAGCACAAAAACACACCAACAGATAGCACTGGAACTCCAACACACCGCCTGGGCTTTATGTGTTGCAATTTCCTCTAATGGAGCACTGCTTGCAAGCGGAGCTTATAATGGAAAGGTTTTTCTCTGGCCTATCAGGAGGATTCTTGAGCAACACAAAGTGCAGGAGAGGCTAAAAGAGGAGAGAGATCATGATGTCCTAATGCAAAATTTTGCGAACGTATGTATTTCTTCTTGGCACAAGTTACCGCTGTGTGTCGTTTGACATATCATCATTATGCGCAGGTTCATTCTATTCCCAACGGCCCTGCTAGCTTCTTAGCGAACTCTTTTTCCGATGTTGGCTGTCTTCCTCATATCTTTCCATACTAGCTCTCACTTAGATTCTCACCGACAGACTCCTGAAATACCACCCGAGACCAAAGAAGCAAGGGACCCAAGGGAGCCTGAACACGAGGGGAGCGACGAAGATGTTGACCCACTTGACGTAAGTCCTGTCTAGTATCGTCTTCCCATTCTCGCTTCCAAGGTGTCAAATCGATTGTTGACGTGATTTTCACCTCTAGAAAGTGAGTTTGCTGCGAGATCAGTGCGAAACCATCTCTGACTGCTCACTTTCTTTTACAGCAACAAGGATGTAATGATCCACAGCCGTCATTTGTGCCAGATGTAAGTGTCTTTACTACTTACTTTCACGACTATAGTTAGTCACTTGCAGTCTTGTGAATCTGTTTCTGCTACAATTCTCCAAGATCTCACAGAATTTATCATCAAAACTGGAGACTATCCTGTTGCCCGCGGCGGATTCGGAGAGATATGGAAATGCACTTATCGAACGGATCGGGGTCCTATAGCGGTTAGTGCAATATTGTTTCTACTTGTGCGAAGTTAACATTTTGACAGGTTGCAGTAAAATCATTGCTAGTGTACGCTTCTGATCAACTCGGGGGAGCGATGGAAAAAAAGACCAAAGTGGGTACATCGATGAAAGTCTGTTTATTAATTATGCCAACTATTTTACAGAGGATACACCGTGAAATCAGAACCTGCGCAAGACTACAGCATCACAATATTCTGTCTGTGTATGGCTACACATATGGCTTTGGCTTGTTCATGGCAATAGTCAGCCCCTGGGCAGAGAACGGTAATCTGACAACCTATTTGGAGCGGGAAGATGCACACCTCACCATGGTCAGACGATTCCAGATTGTAAGGCTTGCGATATACGTTGTAAATAACTGACTAACGGGAACCATAGCTCCGAGATATCATTGACGGCCTGCACTACCGTTCGTACTAGACTCGAGTACCAATTCTTCCAGTAAGATCCATAATTATTCTTTGACAGTTCATATGAACAGCGTCATTCATGGCGACTTAACTGGTGTAAGTTGGTTACACCTCGATGGTTTCACGTTGATTCAGATGTTGACAATGTGACATCAAGCCGAACGTGCTTATTCATGGCGATGGCACAGCTTGTCTTGCTGATTTCGGTCTATCCCTTGTGTACTCTGAAGTCATGAGCACATCTCTGGCTTCCTGGACCTCGACTTTCCATGGAAACTTTCGGTGGCTGGCTCCAGAGCTACTTGGAGAGCCGGACAATGAATTGCCAATACGGCCAAGCAAGTGCAGCGATGTCTATTCCTTTGGCGGTATCATGCTACAGGTACGTCTTGGAAATTTTCATCCTTCCCACTAACGTAGTTAGCTTTGCTTCTAGGTTCTGACTAGCAGACCCCCCTACTATTATTTAAGTGAACCTGCAGTCATTCAACGCATAAGCAGTGGTGTCAAGCCTTTGCGATCACGTTATCCTGCGCTCTCTGACAAATACTGGCATCCCATTGAAGAATGTTGGTCAGCTGTGCCTCAGGATCGTCCATTGGCCGAGAGAGTTATCAGGGTGATCGGGGATGAACAGGACTTGCTAGCTCGCTCTTAACTGGGATCATTGCAGTCTAGTAGAGGACTCCTGTATATTCCAGGAGAAAAATAATAAAATGAGACGTGGAAAAGCAAGCGAAGTACAATTAACTCGAATTCTATTGCACAAGTCCTACGACGAGGAAACAAGATGGATGATCATGCTGAAAGACACAATGAAAGAGATACAAGTGCAAAGTAACGGCGAGGTAGTTCAAGTTATTCGGATATTGCAATGCTAGGTGTATTAACAACCATTGGCGTGCGGCGGAGATGCAAAACACAGAAACAGCACGATGCGAGCCCACCATGGGATGGGTGGTGACTGTGTGGCTGCTGTTCCCGGAGCAGGTGTCGCGGATGTTAGCGCCTGGGCTTGGCTGTGCGATCAAGTTTGTTGCTTGTATGCTCGTCTTGCTTTCCCGTATTGTGGCCCCCGAGCAGCACTGACAACTTGATTCCGCCAATGATGATCCCTGTGAGAGACTAAGGATCCCTGGTGAGGGTTGGAACACTGTCCCACACGACTGGACTTTTGGTGACACTTCCAAGTGACCAGAGGTCTTCCTGTTGCAAATAATCAAGTTAATCTGACTGTAAATCGAGCGCTATTATTAGCACTTTGGTGGTGGTTGTTTTACACAGGGGAACCATGATAGACAAGGTGAGAATAATCCTGGTCGTTGTTCAAGCACATGAGTCCTATTATCTCAAGTCCCATAAGATAATTATGAGCAGCTGGTCCAGGACCGCTTGGTTCGATCATGCAGAGTGGGTACGTGAGATGTATTAGCGGTAAAACGCGGTAAATCAGGACAGTCGGGGCGCCGCCTTGAGGCACTTGTCGGTCTACCGTAGCTCCAGACAGTGGGTGGCAGGACTTTAGACAGCACGAAACTACAGATTTGCGCCCAGACCGGCAATTTCAGACACATCTCCAAAGTACCGTGACTTATGAGGGCGGACATGTGAACGATAGACAGGTGAGAGAAGGACATGTGAGCAAAAAATGGAACTCAAAGTGGGCAATAATAACTATATCATATGATAACAGGTGTAGGGCTGTAACGCGTGTGATGTGTGATAGTGCGTGTGGGTGGTGTTGTGGTCATAAAAGGAGGCTACGTGGCATATGAAGAAAGCTGAATGTCGCGGTGGGTGCCAATGTCGGTAGCAAGAATTCGCTGGCAAAGCCATTGGCGAAATTATTATGTAAGCGTAGCATTCACACGTCTATACAACACCGTTGCACAAGCCGTTGCACATGCAATCGATGGTCGACATCGCCGTCTCTTAAGCTTTTCCGACGGCGAACCGTGCTATACACCTATTTCTGCTTCACGAAGCATGTCCGAGTCATGCGCTACCTTTGCATTCGCAACGTGACCAGTGAATCTGCAAGAGCGTATGGCTCACCTCCACAACATGGTTCTTTTGATGACGAAATCTGTCGAGGCAGATACAAAAGCCTGGTCGTGAGGGCCGGTGACCGGTAATCGCTAATATTTTAGCTAGTTCTCGCTTTTCTTGTTCTTGCCAACACCCATGGTGAAATTTACTATCCTCGCAGGAGGATACACCTCCTACATCGCCTCGTATATGTTCAACAGCGAGACAAACAATTTGACGTACTTGAACCAATACATCACTGGCGGCAATCCATCGTGGATAATCTCGCACCCTACGAACAAAAGCATTCTTTAGTGCGTGTCCTCCTGTGCCAGTATTTGCGTGTGTCTGCTAATAGTTTTGATTAATCACACAGTGCAGCCAACGAGAACGTCCCTGCAGGCGCAGTACAATCATTCACGGTTGGACCTGAAGGAGCCCTCACCCTTATTGATACTGCATACTCCGGGGGAAGTAGCCCGCCGTACTGTGGTGGTCTCTCCACGGGTCAGGTAGCCATAGTCAACGTACGCCGTATTTTCTTTTCTTTTCCAAGTTGATGTTGAAATTTTCTCAGTACGGCTCCGGAACTGCGCGTGTGATCCCCACGACGGCAGATTCGCTGCATTTCTCCACCAATGATAGTACTATTGTGACATTCCCTGTCCCAACCACTGGAATGCAAGGCGTGTCCGAACCACACATGGCATACCAATACGGCGAGGAGCTCTTGATACCTGACAAGGTACATTTTCAAACCTGTGAATTGTGGCTTTTCCACTCACCTCGAGCTGTTGTTTAAAGGGCGACGACAAGATCTGGCGTCTCGGCCAGGATGGGTCACCAGGTAACTTCTCAGTACATGGTCAAATCGCGCAGCCGATCGGCAGCGGCCCACGGCACATCCAGATTTACGGTGAGTTCATCTCCTTTCACATTCTCTCTCGTTAAACAAGCACACAGAGAATCAGCTGTACACAGTTCATGAGCTGGCAAGTACATTGACACTCCAAGACTTCCCCGCATACCCCAACTGCACCTCTACCCTCATCTCCAATGTTTCCACTGTCCCACAGTATCAACCCGCAGGCTCCAGCTTCGCGGCTGCCGAAGTCCTTATCCCACTTCCAACAGCCGAGTTTCCGACCCCTTATATTTACGCCTCGAATCGCAACATTGGTGTACAGGACCCACGTGGGGATACGATCGCTATTTTCGAGAAGGTGGATAACCAGCTGGTCCTAAGGAACCAGGTATACACGGGTCTGAACCAGATTCGCGGCATGATGCATGGGCAGCAAGCAGGCGAGGGAGGTGATGCGTATATTGTGGCTGCCGGTTTTGCGGGCACTGCGGGCGTCAAGGTGTACAAGCGAACGGAGGGAGGCGCAAATTTGGAGGAAGTTGCAGTGAATACAGAGCTTCCGACGCGGACGAGCTTCGTATGGTTGAAACAATAGAGGATTAGATTAAGCAATGCTGAATATCGACGCAGACAGTCTGCTGTCCAATATAGAATATGCATGCGTGCTTCCAGGTCTAGGTGTGATACTGGTACTATGGTATACGCACTCTATGTATCATAAGTTCGCTGCAGGAGCTGGACCTGCTCATCCTTGCTCAAACCCATGCGACCTCTCCAATGGCGAGGACAAATAGGAATTTCGTCGGCATTGCGCGGGCGTGCTGGTAATGCCAAAATAGCATCTAGAATCTCCGGAACATCCTTGGGCTCTACCTCACCTAGCCTGTGTAATCAATATGAGATAAACACATCACAGTCACACACGATTAGCAGGTGTCAAACATACCATTCTCCGTGCGGGTACACAAGGAGATTCGCTGCATATCTAGGATTGTGTATGAGCGATCAGGCGTGGTGAAGACGGTGCGACGTGTGCATACTTGTGCCCTCCGACATGTGCCACTTCTGCAAGCTTAATGCAGGTACTAGGATCACTTGGATCGGAGTCTCTGCGCTTGCGGAGCTCGTCCCTTATGGCCTGGGCAACTGCTCCCCCAGTGTCTCCGCACCGGCAATCTCGCGCACCATGAGTACACACATACAAATGCACATCATCTGAATTCGAGGATGTAGCACCAGAGACACCCTCAGCATGCACCCTCAATCGTTCTCCAACCTCCTCAACATTGTCCATGGACACAGTAGCCTCAAGCTTTCCCCGCGGATGCGCAAAAGCTGTCAGATGATATTCCTGCTTATCTTCCTCCCCAGGTGGTCGTACACAGACAGATCTTTGGTCCTCAGACCACGCGAAATTTACAGAACCGCCCCATTTAGCGGTACGTAGAAGGAGTGCGCGCTGGACGGGGGTTGCGTACTTGGCGGGATACTCGCTGGGCGGTTGTGGGGTGTGCAAGAGGATGTAGCACCGGTGCGCGGGGGCCGTGCCAACGAGCTCAGATGTGGATATGGCAGTGGTGGATAGCGACCGCACGAGCGATTTGAGCGCACGGAAAGCTGGCATATAGAGGACCGCAGTTGATTCAAATCTCACAGAACTGCGGGCAGCGACCGCCGATGTGGCAAGCGCGATTCGGGAACGTGATCATACACGTGACCGGCGCGGTTGGGAGTTTCCCAGTTCCACGATGCCATGTGTTACTTTCAAAGTCGAGAAGATGAGGGCTGTGGTTTTAAGTGACGAAGTCCTCAAACGTGATAATCCAATTGGCCATCCGTCGAAAGGGCTTCAGAGATTATGTCACCCTTGCTGATTCTACTACACTTCAAGATTGAGTATGTTGTATTGGAATTTGGCGCGGTACATATCTTGCCATAACCTATTACCTGGATTTCTGAAACTCTTTCAGCAGCCACGTCGACGATATTCATATTTCCTGTCACTTGTTCGAACGTGTCAACATACAAGTTATACCATAGATTCCTCATCTTTCTTATGTTTCCCCATCCGCATGACCAACGCAACGAGACAGATGACAATTAATCCAGCAAAACCCACAACACCACGCGTCCATTGGTTTTCAGTTCCAAAGATCACATTGCCAAAGGCCGCAGCAAAACATAGTAGGCTATCGCGAGGGTTCAGCACAAAGCTCTTCATGCAGTAACATGAATACCTACGCCCACATCAGCAGTCCATATGGCAAGCTATACGTTATAGCTAGCACTTCTGTGCCGAAGAAAAACTGCGACACCTGTGCCAGAAGTGTGACCTGTCCTTTGGGTCAGTCCTCAATAGAATCGATGATATTTAATTGGTTCGCGTACAGCTCCTTCACAATCCTTCTTTTGGTTTTGACGAACTAGGAGAAGTACGAGGAGGACGACTGCAATGCTGCAAGCCACTGATAGATAGCTCAGTAGTCTGGCGATGTCCTGCACAGCTGGAATCGCAAGAAAGGCCACGTTGGCATTGAGAATAACTGTTGCCTGGAGTAAGTCGTAAGTATTGCTGACTCCACATGTTTCAATAGCAAATTACCGAGAGCGCCAATCCAGTCCATTCGTCATTAAGTTTCCCAATAAATTGATTCCAGAGGACGCGATTGATGATCCTATCAACCCATATAATCTTCAGATCTTCTGAGGTGGTACGCGGGGCGCCAAAGAGTAGGAGAGAGGCGATAATGAACAAGAGCGATTGATGATCATGACCCTTGGAGTAGATTGTCTGGTCGGAATCCAGCCTTGCACCCGGTTGTCCACAGAAATTGAAGAACTTTGCTTTGACTACTGCAATATTAGCGAAGGCAGGTAGAATCATTGGTTACGCACTGAACTCGGACATGAATCGAGCTGAAAGAGAATGGTTTAATATACTTTGGAAAGCACATCGTTCAGGATGAAAACATACCCACAACACATCTCGTGTGCGCAAATTTTCCTTCGAGGGTTCCTGTCATAGAGAACATCAGTAATCTGGATCGTGTTCGTCAACCTTCACCAAAACTACCGTCAATATTCATAACGAGGTCCAACATTTTCTCTAACTCTTCTCTTTCAAACGGAGCAACAGATGTTACAGACGTGATGGTCACTGAGACTCACAAACATCAATGTCTCACTCGAGGAGATACAATGTCATATAGAAAATCACCTGCTGCAGCATGCATAATCATTTGTTTTAGTTCCTCAAGAACAACTGGCGTCACTCTATTTTCATATGGAAACAGTTCGCAGTGAGCCCTTGAAGCTGTTTGAGTCGACATCAAATCCACATGGACAGCTGACACGATGTCAGAGACTAACTTGTCACGCAAAATGATAAACATACCTGGACCTCACCAGTACTGAGCTTCAATAGCGTATTCTAAAGTCGTGCATGTGAGCATACAAAAAATGCGGAAGACAGTCAGAAGTCACACACTGATATGACCCATGTTCCTCACTCCCCTGATGTTCTCGAACAATAGTTCTGCGTCAAACTGTTCCAACCAGAAGATACAGCGCGTGTCTTGCTCGACGAAATAGTAGCCGCAGGTACTCTCATCAATATCCTCCACGACCAATTCCGTTTTGCTGGTGATTTCTACGTTTGGGTCGGCACGTGCATCGCTATATAGCTGATCCGCGAATGCATCGATCGCACTGAGAGTTGACGGCCTTGACAAGTCTGCATCAGTATATATCCGCTGCCGCCTTCGTTAATGATGGTGTGGAGCGTCGAATCTAAACCTACCCGAGTTTCATCGTAGTGATACAAGGCACCTTCAGGGTGCGCAAGTGGTTTCCATCGACTAGAGGGCGGTTGGCTTGGTGTCGTCAGCTCACAATAGTCCAAGCGCAGAAGAAGTACATACTCCTCAAACACCTTGTTCCCCGGCTTAATAAACACGCGATTCTTCGTACGGGGTCTAGGCCATGATTAAGAATCGAAAAAGGAGGCCAAAAGAACATCATACCGACTCACATCATCCGTTTCCTGTCATATCGATTCACTTCAGATGGTGGAATAGGCTGTGCCTTGCGTATTGATGCGGTAGACGAAGGTGTTGTGCATGACGATACAGATACGCCCGAACTTGAAGGATTAAGGTTGCTGTTCGGTGTGACACATGCACCACTTGCTGTGGCGACCGAAGTTGCACCAGTGGAAGGTACTGGAGAAGGCGGCGACTTCTGTGGGGTAAGTGGACAACCTCCACTAGCAGGACTGCTGACTGTGATATGAGGCACTGTTCTTTTAACGAGTGACTACCTCAGCATTTCGCTGCTTTAGTGTACTGACGGTAGGACATACTGTGACAGTATGGGAAGAGTATAGCTTGTTGGCAAACTTGAAGTTGCAGGAGACCCTTGGAGCCTTAATCACAGGCGAAGATGGACATGATTGAATTAGTACATTGAAAGAACAGACGAACCGGCGTGCCCAAATGTAGTCAAAGACGGTACTTAGCCCCCCTCTAACACGGCTTCGTAAATTGGACGGAGAAGACATTATTGAAGTATTCGAGGGGATGCCGCAGTTTTCCCAGCCTTCGGAAGCAGGCTGAAGCGCCGAACAGCCTCTTTGAAAGTTAACCTTGCACGTGGACATCATCATGATGTTCGACTGCACAATCATCATCCTGGCGATCTGCTATGTAAAGCCACATCAGTGCGACGATACCCGGGCCATAAGATGAACCTTCAGTGGACGGGCCGAATTGCCTGATGATTGACATGGACATCGTAGTCTAAAGCCCATTCAGTCGGCGTCTCAGGCTGTCTCAGGCTGGTCCAAGTCTGATCAACAAATTCAAACTCGTTGTCCCAGTGCGGGCTACGGCCCTCCCGACGGACTACTGATAGTCTCCTCTCTTTTCAAGCCGAGTCAGCCGACGGACCAACAAGAGATTTTTCCGGGAGTTCGGAGTTTATGACGAGTCGCTTGTCGCTAAGTCAGACACTGCGCGTACAATTGTCATGCTGGACCAGTGACAAAGCATTTCCAGGCATCGTCGGCCAATCCATCTATAGATCAATGTATCATCCTTACCGAACCGCCGCCTGTATATAAACAGTCTGAGTCAGGTACTCGACATCGACCTGTTATTTTTCCCCCTTTTTATTGCATTTATTCATCTTAGCACCATGGGTTTCTTCTCAAAGTCATTCGACCCAGTCACTGACCTCCCAGACTTATCTGGTAAAGTCATCCTCATCACAGGCGGAAAGTGAGTACGTCGAATACATGACCAGATTGTTATTCACAGCTGCTTTGTAGCGCAGGTATTGGCTACTCAACTGTGAAGCACCTGGCACGTCGCGGTGCCAAGGTGTATATGGCCGCACGCAGCCAAACCAAGGCAGAGGAAGCGATTGCGAAACTGAAAGCAGAGGGGCTGGGTCCTGGGAACGGCGATGTTATCTGGTTGGAACTTGATTTGAAGGACCCCCGGAATGCGAAGAAAGCGGCAGAGGAGTTTATGAAACAGGAGAAGAGATTAGATGTTTTGAGTAAGTATATGTTTTTGTTCGTTCATTATTTTGGCATGCTGAATAAATCATAGTTCACAATGCTGCGGTGTAAGCTGATCAGCTTGCGTAGGGGTGATTAATACTGAATGCCCTATAGGTTGCTTGAGGAATACACCATGACACCGGACGGTAAGCTTTTGTCTCGCGTCGTAAGGATTTGTGCTTATGCACACAACATCCAGGAGTTCAAGAGATAGTGTTGGTCAAGTGCGTCTTCTTGCAAAAAAACATGTACCGGGCATTCATCTACGTTCATTCCAGCGTAATAAGTCACATCGTCCTGACACGCACCCTTCAACCTTTGCTGGACCAGACAGCAGCAGAACCCAATTCAGACGTCCGCATAGTCGTGGTATGTGATACTTCGCAGCATGCGTCCCGATGACTCACAATTCCATACTACCATCCAGGTCGGTTCAGACGCCCACCGGTTTGTATCAGGGGAACCTCATTTCCGCAACCTTGATGATCTTAACAAGGAGCTCAAGAGTTCGCTTTCCCCCACCTTCGCTCGGTATTGTACATCGGTCCTCTCTTGGTATCTTCTTTTTCACTAAATTTCTTCGCAAGGCATGTCGAAACTCATGAATATACTCTACGCCTTTGAACTTCAACGACACCTCACCGCTATTGGTTCTCCTATCACTGTCATCACCGTTCACCCTGGAGCAGTCAACACCTTCTCTGATAGACCGGTTCTATCCAACTTCAAGTTTATGGCCTTTATCACCAAGCCCATCGTTTCTCTATTCTTTTCACACCCAGATCAGGGTGCATATACTTCGGCATTTGCAGCTGCGTCGGAAGAAGTGGCCAAGCAGCGCGAGAAGTACAAGGGCGCGTATTTAACGCCAGTAGCCAAATTATCAGAGACGACGAAGGTGGCAAAGGATGAGGGGCTTGCAAAGGAACTTTGGGATACTGTGGAGAAGTTTTTGGAGGAGAAGGGGATTTGATGGAAGGTTTGTTTTATTGATGAGCTGAGATTGATGGATGACGAACAGCTGTACCTCTAAGAGGTGTTGAATGGGCAAAGACGTTGATCTCAACTCTAAATTATGATGGGACAATTATGCCCGTTGGTATGTTATTATGTTTGCATAGGACTAGTGCCCATCCGCTTTCTCCTCCTTCTGTTTGGTCTTGCATCTTACTGTATTTCATTCCTACATAATCGATTTATTGGCATGAGAGTATGTGAGTTTGCATCACAGGTGACGAAATTGCACTCGAATTGCCAATTCCCTAGATAGATGATCTGCAAACTGCCAAAAAAGAATACTTACCGCCCACTAACACTATCACGCTCTCTTAATCATAAGCATCGCTAGCGGCCATTCAATGTCTACTTCATCATGTCCTTCTAGGACCCTCCCTTCCTCCCGCTCGACACCTTCTTTAAGATCTTTCCAGAACCGTACTGCAAGATCTCCACGCGGGTTTTCCCCATCCGTAGGGTTGTGCTGACGGAATGTGTGCAGCGAGCTCCAAGTATTGAGATAAGATAGTAGGTCATCCCACGTCGTCTTCTTGCGCATGATCACGGAACGTGGGGAAGGGAGAGATGGGAAGTGGTCGCCTGCGATGTGTTAGTACAGTGTCGCGTAACGATAGGTCCATGACAGACCTGTGAAGAAGATTCTCTCGAAATCAGTGAACGCGCCGGGTACAACTTCATTGCCATCTGGCACCTCAACGAGGTGGTTATCTAAAATCGAACGACCGGGTTGCTGCCAGTATGGACCAACGCTGTTCAGTGGGTCAGTGCCTTGGGCATAAGCGTTTATTAGCTTTGTGAGTGATGGATAGCGGGTGAAGCGGAATTCGGAGTAAATCTAAGTTGAGCAAACGTTAAGAGTGACTGAACAAGTGATGGGTCGGATATACATACCCAGAATGCAGCACTCCCATTCTTCCTGAGCACCCTTGCGAGCTCAGGCCACATTTTGTTCCAATCGAACCAGTGACCGGCCTGGGCTGCAACCACACACGTATCATCAACAAACAGTATTATCGAGTTTCTCCTAACACACGCACCAGCGATGACTAAATCCACGCTGTCATCCTCCAAGAATGGCAGACTCTCTGCGCTCGCCTGTACGTACTCATATTGACCGGTGCTCACTGGCTGTTTCTTGAGGGCGCCTTGAGCAACTTCAATCATCTTGGGGCTTGGGTCAACGCCGGTGACATGCTTGAAGGATGTGAGCTCAAGCGTTGCTTGACCTGGGGTCCAGAATCATCAACAGTAGGTCAAAAGTCTCAGCACAGCATAGCTAGAACTGACCCGTCCCACAACCAAGGTCCACTGCTCTATCCCATCTGGCACCCTTATTGCGTTCGTGGTACCGGAATATGAAGTCAAAGAGGGATTTGGGGTACGTTGGTCTGAAAGTCGCATAAATGGCGGAGTCAAAGGTGGATTTGGCGAAAGTTGCCATCGCAGAAGAAGTGAATTTTCAGGTAGTCGACGATAACACTTGAGGATTATTCATGAGGACGCACAGGAAATATAAATACTTCAAAGAACGGGCCAGATGGTCTTGAGATGCCGGTCGATGTAAATATGGTCGTCGGTGCTATCGGAAGTACTACCTTACGCGCGTATCAAGAACTTCGAAGAACCCACTGAGTCGGACTGACGACGGGAGACCGATTAACCAGCTGCGGGTACCCGTCAAAACCTGCTCACCAGTGTTTTGAGCACATTCATATGATCATCTCATTGATCAAGCTGTTGAACCAGGTGACAAAAACTAAATCACCGTCTTTCAGAGCATTATGTAATGATGACCAACAGTGCTTTGAACTTCTTTCGCCATCGTCGCTCAGAATCAGTCAGCCAAGCTAAACACATCCCAATTCATTAGATTATTGAGGGTCTCCTGAATGTTAGGATATCATCACCAAACGTGACATATGTATCCAAGGCTATAAAATACACGACATGCAAATTGCAGGACTTCTCTCTTCGATCAGTCCAAGTATTCCATACTTGGTTTCCAACAGATCGTGATTCGTCATGTCTGATTCTTCGGGCGCCACACTCTTCTCCTCCATCAGGTTGGGCAACATCAACCTGCAGCACCGTGTCGTCCTTGCCGCCACCAGTGTTTGTGCACCCGCAGATCATGTCCCAAACCCACAAACACCAGCGTACTACTCTCAGAGAGCGTCTACCCCTGGCACACTTCTTGTTTCAGAGGCCACATTCATATCTCAGAATGCTGGTGGTTATGATAATGTCCCTGGGATTTACACTGATGCCTATGTGGAGGGATGGAAAAAGGTGAGTTGCATCTTATTAAATGATCTCACTGGATGAGGGTTAACTCACGCCCCGGACTGCAGGTAACAGAAGTCGTCCACGAGAAGGGCTCCTTCATTTTTCTGCAACTCTGGGCGCTCGGCCGCACCGCAGATCTAGTCGTTCTTGCCAAAGAGAACAATAGTCCCCACGTCAGTGCCTCACCCATGCTGCTTCCGGGACAATTGGAAGTGCCACGTGCACTCACCACGGATGAAATCAGAGAGTACGTGGCAGCGTACGCCGCTGCCGCAAAGAATGCCATTCGCGCTGGCTTCGATGGCGTTGAAATTGACGGCGCGAACGGCTACTTGATTGATCAGTTCACACAAGACGTCACCAACGAACGTACAGATGAGTACGGCGGAAGCATCGAGAATCGCGCGAGGTTTGCACTCGAAATAACAGATGCTGTTGTGGAAGCTGTTGGTACTGAGAGGACGGGATTCCGAATAAGCCCGCGGGGCGTATTCAACGGTACGTGTATCATCAAGTACTCCCGATCCTTGTTTAGCTGACTTGTGCAGGCATGGGCATGGCGGACCCCAAACCCCAGTTCTCCTACGTGGTTGAACAGCTGCGCAAACACAAACTCGCGTACATCCACGTCGTGGAGCTGATGCCTGACGAAGTCAGTGCTGGAAGAAACAGCGATTTCCTTCGTGATATCTGGAAAGGGATTGAAGGCAGCCCCTTCATCAGCACAAACGAGCACACCCGGAATATCACAATTGAGACAGTAAACAATAAAGGGGGCATTGTTGGACTCTGGAGGTCGTATATGCCAAACGTGAGTCATTTATTCCCAGACTTTGTAGTGACTGACCGTGTTCACCTTACCTAGCCTGATTTTCCATTCCGCCTGCTAAAGGACATCCCGCTTTTTCTTTTTCCTTTTTTTTGGGAATCCGATTTTTGTCCATTGAGGAGGATATCCGTTGTAGGACAACAATTTGTAGCCAACTGGACCCGCTGTTTCCCCTGCTTTCACAGACTGCGAACTTCCTGCCGGCCGTTTTAGGCGCGAATCTTGCTTGCATGTCAGAGATATGGGCGACTGGTGATGATTATATATTCTATGCGATAATGGTACTCATTTATCGTCTTCTTGCACGGAATAATACAGTGATCTACTAATCAGTACAATACCACGCCGCTGAAGTTATTTTATTTGGATCTCACTCCACCTGGTTTGGCGCCCAAGTATTGTCAAGATGTCCAAGGTTCAGAATATTTCGATCCTGGACTATCTGGCCCTCCGAGCCTAATCTGTGGTAGCAGTGAATGTTCAGAGTTGCGGTTGTCACTACATGTAGGGCGCTATAACCTGATATCATAGTCATTCCAAGCCTCTACAAATTTACAGCTTATCTAGAAACTACATTTCCTCGAATACATGACCATCACTCATCCTGTGCTACATCCCGCTGGATGCTTTCTCTTCAAGTGGTGGCCAGGTCATGTTGCGACTGCCTTTGGGTCACTACTCACGAGTGCGACGTTCAATCGGGTAATTCAGACAAGGCAAGGACGCGTCTGTCACGAGCAACCAAGTTGTAAAGAAAAGAATCAAGGGCAAGCGTCTTGATGGTGGCCAGTCATAATTGTCAGTAATTGTCCCCGTCGAACGAATAAGTCCATAAGAAGAAAGGAGGTTTTGACTGAAGGAAATACATAGGTTGGGTCAGTATCCACGGCGAATCTGAAAAGGGCGGAGATCGGTTGGAACTTGAAGGGACGGCGAAACACTGTTGGTATGTCCCGAGAAACAAAGATCGAATTGGGTATCGACGCTGTAAGTCATAGAGTAGATAGGAGAGCCTGAGAGCTGCACCGAACCAGCGAGGAGGCAAAAATAATTATCTCAAAGACGCTCTTCTTAGTCAAACAAAATCCAATCTCGTGTGAGAGAAATTTCTGGCTGATCCAAGTCGCATACGGGATCGTACCGAGTTCGCAAATTTGAGGTGTCACATTAAACACGATAGAGGAGAAGTTAGAGGTCCAACTGAGCAAGGCCAAATGCAGAGTCGGACGAGTGTCCGCATAACAGCCTTCAGCTGGGCGGTTGGGCGAATAGAAATCGCAATCATGAACTCGGAAATCACACTTCACAGGACAGTAAATCCTGCAAAAATGCATTCATCGGAGGAAATTGGCAAAGTGTCGTACCAGATCAAAGTGCAATGTTCGGTCGAATGACATTCGGAAAATAAGCGGATGCAAAGGACAAAACAATGACATTGAATCATACGAGGTGACGGGGATGATCCAGTGAACTTGAGCATAAGCATTTTGGCGGAGATATGAAGTCAGCGTCGAACAGGAGTGACTTCTGTCGAATAGTGTAAACTCGATTGACGGTTAACAGTCGGTCGGCCAGTGAGTATCGAAGTAATACCTGAGAGGGCGGAGGATAATCAAAACTCGAAAGTGGTCAGTCATGCTTTGAAAAACACAATAAGTTATGAAGGGCTTGAGCACGTATTAGGGCAAAATGGTAGTTGACTTGTATATGGTGATTGCAGCGTAGCCGTGAAGTTTCCGGGGTTCGATACTGGATGTCGATAAGCATTCAGACGACCGCCCTTGGCATGCATGATCACTTACCTATCCGCTGGCCATACCTTCTCATAACCAGAAATAAAATGGTATCGTTGAAACTGGAACGTCCGGTGTTCGCTGGAGTTTGAATATGACCTGAAAGAATATGCGGAGTGAGGAGGGAGCGCGGGGCGCTGTCAAATGTTTGTTACCAGCATCAATGTAGTCCTTACGTACAAGAATATGCACAGCACATAGCGCAGGTTGCAGGCCTGTGCGTTTCGTAAAGCAATGAAGCTGTGCTACGAACACATGGACAACGCATGAGAGGCGCCTTAAAGTGATATGAACGAACAACTGCCCTCAACTCCTAACCTGACACCCGTTGATTGCTAGTGATTGTATACTGGACTTGTCTGAAGGGTACTTCTCGTGAGTGATGATGCAGCGGTGAAAAAGCGAGAGTTGTCTGGTGGCTTTACATGAAGTGCTGCAACGCAGACAGTGCCTGATAATAATGAAATGGCGCGGCACCATACTAAGCCACCGTTCCTGAAAGCACTTTTCCTGTGACAAAAGCATCTAGGCATGACTGCAGGGGAGGGGCCCTTCACGGAAGCAAAAGGTACACGAACGAATTATGTGGCAGGCATTTTCAAGTGTTCAGGAACAGCTAAGATAAACCCAAACTGTAAATCACCCATCACCGTCTTTGTATAGCAGTCGATTAAGGAACTGGCTCCAGCATTAGCATACCAAGGCGCGATCTGGACATGTGTATATGTAAACCATTAGTGTTAGGTCGTTAGAAATATTGACGTAGCCCTTACGTATGCACAGCACTGGTCGCAGACCTGAGTGTATCATCTACACAGCAATGAAGCTGTGAAACGAACATACGGATAAAGGACGCGCCTTGAAAAACGGCATGAACCAACGACTGCCCTCAACTCACGACCAGCCACTCATTGATCACTGGTATTTGTGCACTGGGCTCGTCTAAACGGTGCTTCCCGTGAGTGTGCGCTAGGCACTTCTGCAGGTTAAAGCCGATCGCTCACTTACTTACCAGCGACTTCGGACACCCACAAAGTTCTCTTGCGCGTTCTCGAATTCACAGCACCTGTATACATTGTCCGTCTTGTGGGAGAGGATTGAATCTTGTAAGTAGACTGTCTCGTGAGTGATGACTTGTATGGTTTTGACGAAGACCAAGTTGAAAGGAGGCTCCTGGACTCAGCACCAATCATTCTTGTTACCGGATTACCTGGTCTGATTCCAAGATCCCGGCAGACTTCTCTCGTATACACGATCTGCTGTATTTGAGCCTCTAGAGCGGAGGATGTTTTCCTCCATCAGTGAGACATCAACGGTCACGCCACGTCAGAAGATGCGAGGCCATACTGAACCAGTACGCGGTGTTGTGCACTTGCCTGGCGGACAACGCATCATGACATGTTCTATGGACGGCTCACTCCGACTATGGGACCTAGAGAGCAGTGCACAGATAGGCAAGGACTGGCGGGATGACAATAACGCAAAATTGCGATCCATTGCTTTATCTCCAAATGGTAAGATAGTTGCAAGTGGAGGCGATGACGGGAAAGTGAGATTGTGGGACGTCGAGATGAGGAAAGTCGTTGCCAAATCGACAGGACGCGCTCATATTGTGTCGGCATTATGCTGGAGTGCAGATGGTGAGCGACTAGCGAGTGGATCTTGGGATGGACTAGCAAGAGTCTGGGATGTCGACAGCGGCAAAACTGTCCTTGCAATCAAAACCGGGCATATATTGGCGTGGGCAGTGATGTACTCACCTGACTCGTCAAAACTTGCAACAGGCGGCTACAAAGAGAACGCTGTAAAGATCTGGGATGCAAAGGCGGGCGAGCTTCTCAATACACTAGAACACTCAAGCATGGTTCGCAGCTTAGCATGGACGTCGGACGGGAAGAAGCTTATCTCCGGTTCATTAGGCCCGATTAGGATATTCGACACTGCCACTTGGAAGCAGATCGCCATCCTTCAAAATGATGTTGAAGATGATGACACTCACTTCGTCAACGGCATCTCCTTGTCTTCAAACAACCGCCTTCTTGCAAGTGCATCATGGGACGAAACGGCGCGTCTATGGAATCTCGACACCAACCTCCAAGTCGGACCACCCCTCAAACATAAAAATTATCTGAATTCTGTATCCCTTTCCCGTGATGGAAAGGTGCTAGCCACTGCTTGCCAGGATGAAAATGCGTACATGTGGGACGTTCACGCCATCCTGAAAGAAGCTGGCCTTGAGGACCTACTTCCTATTGGTACCAACTTCGTGAGTGTCAATACATGAGCTACTCTCACTCATTGACAATGTCGGCTGTTAGGCACCAAAAAACAGACTCAAACAGAAGGCAACTGATGAATCAGGAATGCAGCGCACACCACGCTCTTCAATCGACAATAAGTCATTTTTGGCTGTACGTGCCGTGTTTGCAATCTTTCTCATTTGTGATAGCAGTAACATCATTTTCAGGCTGATGCTACACAGTGTCCTGACCGGTTTGGCGGCGATGAACTCTCACCAGCGTTTTTTGCCGGCATGGAAGCCGATGTTGATGTGCGTAATCAGTATTTCTATTGCCTAGTTCTGGTTTAGATTTCTGCTCTCAGTCCTCAATGGGCGGTGCACACCCTCATTCCTCTATAAATACACTTCTCGCTCGCCTGTCTTCACTCCTTCACCGCTCTCCACCTGAAATTGATGCGCTAGACAAACTTCAGCAACCGCCCACGCCTTCGCGGGTAGATCCACGTGTGCTCCTGGCTCGCCTCTCCTCACTTCTAGACCGATCTCGACTCCACACAGACGAAGAAGCCGAATCCCATCCCACAACGCCTTCGAGTTCACATTCAGATGCACTCATCGGCCGACTGTCCTCACTCTTCCGGGCTCAACCCCACACCAATGAGGAAATTGAACTCACGCAACGCGCAAGCCGTCCTCGTGTCATCGATGTGGCTGCAGTGCGTGACAGGCAGGTATGTCTCCTCGATGTGTTTACGTTCGCTGTGGTTTAACGATTTTTGTTTAGGCTTTGGTTGTTGCTCGGGGCCCACAATTCGAGAAAGCAAAGCGAGCACATGAGCAAGCCCAATTGCACGCCCAAGCCCAGGCGTCATCATCGCACTCTCAGCCTGCCGATGCTTCAACATCCGCGACACATCCAGCTCCAGGTACAACAGCCGCACAACCACCACACATCCCATGGTGGGCTCAGATTGTGCTGTTTCTCTGTTGTGCATCTCCACATCCCAATGGTCATCAACACGGTTAGCGTTGCAGCATTTCGTCAACTACTTCACCTTTATTTTTGCACTTGTATTTCTTCCATTATTTCTTTCATTATTTGTTTCCTCGTCGTCAAACTCGTGCTGCATTGAACTTGATCATGATAATTGTCGCAGGTGAAGGACAACGTGCTTCGCTGGCTTTTTTTGTCCTATTATCATTATTTTCTCCCCTTGGATTAAACTGGAGTCAACGACCCCAGACATTGTAGGTGGATCAGAGAATGGCGTCACGACCGTGAAACCGAATGTCTGGTATCCCCGAGCTCGTAATAAAGTACCTGTTGAGCGCCATCGGGGCAAGCACCGGTTTCTCAACGCTCGCTGCTTCCAACGTTTGTCGCTATATAGGTAGGTTGCCAAACTCTCCAGATAGGTTGCCTCCCCTTGTGAAACCATAAAGAAGGCAGCTGTCCCTTTTCGATTATGCTACGTAGCTAGCCCTGACGCTGTGGTTTGATTGGACGTGATGTACCAGACATTATGGACAGTTGCATCATCAACTGGAGTGAGATAGAGGGTTGCCAAAAATTGATTCCATTCTGCCCCTTACACTAGGCGGGGACAGCGGAGGGCGTCCGCGAGGAAAGAGACGTTGTCACCGGTGGCATGGTTCTTCAACAACCTCAGCGCCAATAGGGCGCTTGACTACTCGCGGGAATGATTGGTGAATCACAAACGAATCAAACAGGATCATCATGGATTGACGAGCTCAGCCGATAGAGGGCCAGGAGAAGGACCGAGACTGTTGGTGTGCGCTGGGTGCGACATCAGGAGCTGATTACTCAAACCAGGATGTGAAGACAGGAACAATAGCCGCATGCTGGTTGACCTCTGTGAGTTGGATGCTCGTAAAATTTTGGGGTGCTGATCAAGTATTTTGGATGGGTTGTGGGGTAGGACGGAGATGTGACCTGAAACCATTCGTTAGCCAGTTGAGTCAACCCGCGCAATTACTATGGTATGTCCTAGCTTGCTTCGTTCAACGTTCGGGCTGGATGACCATTCGAGATCCTGCTGCGCGTGTCTCACTGAATATCTCCAGGACTTTTCATGCTGCCGGACAGTCTGGGGCAGGGATGACTACATAGCTGCAGTTGGTGGGTTGATGGGTTGATGGGTTGATGGGTTGATGGGTTGATGGGCGCAAGTTACGGCAAGTACCTGAGGCGCCTTGGAATATTTGTAATCAAAATTAAATGATGACGAGTCATCCGATGATCAATCGACGATGCGCCATGCTCATCAATTCTTCCACCATCGTCGATCCGTTGCTAGCGCCCAATATCAGTCAGCTGCCAACCGAGCATATCCCGGTTCTCGCAGCTATGTGCGCTCCTAGCGGTGCATTGCAAAGGACTCAATGGTGCAATATCTACCCAACCTGACAAATCCATCCTGTTGAACGAAAGCTATAAAACACACGATGTGGAATGGCCATCTCTCCAGTCAACACCAAATATTTCAAGCATTTCATACCTAATCTACAATAAATCACCATGTCTTCGAGCTCTGCACTCTTCTCCCCCATCCGCGTAGGCAACATCAACCTGCAGCACCGCATCATCCTTGCCCCACTCACCCGTATGCGCGCACACGCAGATCATGTCCCAGGTCCACAAGCACCAGTGTACTACTCTCAGAGGGGGTCTACTCCTGGCACTCTTCTTGTCTCAGAGGCCACGTTCATATCACAGAAGGCTGGTGGTTATGATAATGTCCCTGGGATATACACCGATGCCCAAGTAGAGGCATGGAAAAAGGTGTGTTGCGTCTTGTTCTGTGATGTCGCTAGATGAGAGCTGACCCAAGTCCTTGCTATAGGTAACAGAAGCCGTCCACGAGAAGGGCTCTTTCATTTTCCTGCAACTCTGGGCGCTGGGGCGCACCGCAGATACAGCCGTTCTCGCCAAAGAGAACAATAGTCCACTCGTCAGCGCCTCATCCATCCCACGCCCGGAAAAATCAGACGTGCCACGTGCACTCACCACAGATGAAATCAAAGAGTACGTGGCAACGTACGCCGCTGCCGCCAAAAATGCCATCCGCGCTGGCTTCGATGGTGTTGAAATTCACGGCGCGAACGGCTACTTGATTGATCAGTTCATACAAGACGTCACCAACGAACGTACAGACGAGTACGGCGGAAGCATCGAGAATCGCGCGAGATTCGCACTCGAAATAACAGATGCTGTCGTGGAAGCTGTTGGTGCTGAGAGGACGGGATTCCGAATCAGCCCGTGGGGCATATTCAACGGTACGTGCATCATTAAGTACTCCCGATCTTTGTTTAGCTGACTTGTTGTGCAGGTATGGGCATGGCGGATCCCAAGCCCCAGTTCTCCTATGTGGTTGAACAGCTACGCAGACACAAACTCGCGTACATCCACGTCGTGGAGCCGATGCCTGAAGAAGTCAGTGTTGAAACAAATAGTGATTTCATCCGTGATATCTGGGAAGGGGTCGAAGGCAGCACTTTCATCAGCACAAACGGGCATACTCGGAATAGCGCGATTGAGACTGTAGATAAGAAGGGGGGCCTTGTTGGATTCGGGAGGTCGTTTATACCAAACGTGAGCCATTTGTTCCTAGACTTTGTAGTAGTGACTGACGTATTCCCCTTACCTAGCCGGATCTTCCATTCCGCCTGCTAAAGGACATCGCGGTCGAGCGAGGTGACCAATCAACATGGTACCTGCCCGGTAATGCCCTACCGACAGGTTATTCGGATTATGCATTTGCAGCGGAGAATGATCAGCAACAGATAAGCAGACTTTGACAAGGCCTCGTAAGTAATATACCTTAGAATAGATGTTAACCTTGTTTATTAGATAGCTAGATGCCTTATTGTATACACCTATCATGATCATGCTTAATCTTGTTTCGGTCTATCTCATGGTATGACTTGATCAGTGACAGCTCATTGTGTTTTTGACTCAACCGTCGCAGATATCAGGTTGTCAGTCTGACTTGAGTTCGGGAATGCCCGCCAGTCCCCGTCAACAGCAACCGGTATGTTAACTTTATGTTATTACAGCAAGTACGGTACCTTGCATCGGAGTGTCCATCTCTGGCCGCCAGTGCCATTGACGGCAATTGGACGGTGATAGTTACAATGAACTCGCTACCGCAGTGCTACCGTGACTTTTTGTACGGATCAAGATCTTGAGCTCGAGAGGGGGAAAGACATTTCGGCGAACTTTAGTAGATTATCTGGCTGAATTCTTGGTCGTGTGCAGTTTCAATTCCTCAGGACACAGAAAATTATATTTCTCACTTGCAGAGGCACGCCGGCGGTATCATAGGACCAACACACTGGAAGGAGGCTAGCTATGCACATATAGTAAGCCAGAGTTCCGTCCCACCGTGGTTTAACATGAACGCCCTACAAGCCCAAGCCCAAGTTTGACCTTCGCCATGGCTTCTGCATGCAGGGTCCCAGCCAATACCCTTAAGTGTGGAAGGTACGCGCTCCTATAGTAGACAATGAATATTTGTGATACGCACAAAGTGACTGGACCAACATACAATTGAAATTCCTGTGGCAATCGCACATGCTTATCTCAAAGAGTTGCCCGCGCCATCCCCAAAAGCGGCGCACCCTAGCTGGACCGCATCAGCCGGACTCCCACCTCAGCTGTTAAATACCCCTTATGTAGATCCAGTTGATAGAACAATAAGCTGCGTGTGAAGACGCTCCATTCCTTTGGCAAGGTTTACACGATCGGCGATCTCGGTCAAGCCTCGATCAAGCAGAGCACGAGTTGAACATATCGACAACAAAGAAACAAAATATTCATGGGAACGACAGCAGGGTTGTTGAATACATGTGAGAGGCTTCAATTACAATCATCTGTAGTCAGCCTCTATAACCCCTTGTCCGGGATCCGCTGGAATCGCTTGCAGTACACGGGTTCGTAAATTATCAATAATATCTGGGGTCTGTTGCAATGGACGTTGAAACCCTCTTTCAGGCGTAACCAAACGACTCGATGTGGAGCGTCACGCTTGGCCCACCGTTGGCTACACTGAGAGGGCTGGACACCGGGAACTGAAGAGCACTACGCACAGATCGAGCCATGCTCTGTGAGCCACACACTGGAAATAGAGTAAGTGTCACCATAATCTAGAGCGTATTGAGGCGAAAACTGACCGCTGACGGACATCCTCCCCGTCGCCGCTTTCACTTCATCTCCAAGGATAGCCCGGAGGTCGGCCCTTTCATGTACAAGCTTAACCGACTCGATAGCAAAAAGGGAGTCGCTGCTTATTTCCATGGCCTTTCTATCCTGCAGCTCCACCATCTCCAAAGGGGAATCAGGTTCGGCATCATCCTTTGGACCATACGATCGTGGCAAAGCCTCGATAGTTGCTGGTGCGCCTGTAACGTGTATGTGGATGGAGATGGATAAAGAAGGAGGCGCGAGCCGGAGTGCCCGGATAAGCACATCGTCGATCCAGTGGATGTGGTCTAAGGGGAATAGATACATAAATTAATCTTGCTACAAGCCTCGGATTAGTAATTCTTACCGATGTTTCGGATTGACCAGATGAAAACAACGCGACGGCAATTGGTTTCACCGTTGCGGACACGCCTGAAAAATTATCCAGGTTAATTTACAGAAACAGTAATCCGGTAGACTTACTCTATTATATCCAATAATACCGGTAGCGTGTACGAGACTCCGGTTCCACCTGAAATTAGGGCGTGTATGAGCAATGTTCACATTAAGAATGTTCGGCGACTAACCAGCAACGAGCACGGATGTATCATACGAACCCAGGTTAGGAGAAGGCCCATACGGCCCATCGACAAAGACCTTGACTTTATCACCTTTCAAAGCAGCATCTCTCAACCGGGCAGTGAATCCCTCCCTCACATTGATAAAGAACACGAGTTCTTTCCAGAACGGAGCACTGGAGCCAATATTCCGTTCTGCGACGCAAGTCGCTGCACTCTTTTCGCATGTTGGTGTCGCGGGCACGTCGAAAAGGGTGGAATTAAAGCTCGCGATGGTGAAAGGGTGGGCCTCGAATGGCAAGCGTGAGACGGACGGCATGATAAGATACGCAGTTTGCCCAGGCGTCCAGTGAAAATGAGACGGGCGGTGGAAACGCAACCGAACGAAATCATCTGACAGGAGTTCAGCGGTTGCATCCATCGTAGACCCTGATTTGAACCCAAAGTACGAGTGGTTAAACGCCACTAGACGGATGAAGCGGATGAGGCGGTCCAATCCCCAGATTACGAAACAAGGATAGATCCAGAAGGTATCTCTGGTGATCATCAGTGAGGAACATTTGAATTGTGTATTTGATGAAACTCACGCAAATTCTTGTGTGTGGAAGTAAGCACCGACGAGGAAAGTGCTGCAAAACTGTGAGCACCGCAAAAGCAAGCAATAGAACTGGAATGCTCACGAAGCCATAGCGAAATGGACGTAGAAGAAAAGCTCGTATGCTTGCGCTCGGATGGGGCGCAAGGAGACGATACATAGAATGGTTAGTGCGACCACGGAAATCAAGCCCCATATGAGCCACAGCTTCGCAAAGAATGGTTGGAATCTGTGTCGTATTAGTGGATTGCATTCTTTATGCATGATGTACGTACGGCGCATGTCGGACAACCTCACCGCCTACATGAACCAAGAGCAAGACGAAAACGACTCTGGATATCATGCGATGGACGTAGTTGAGCTTGAAGAAAATCATGTTACAACGAAGCGATGACGAATAAGACGAATAGATTTACCTTGTCATAGCTGATGCCAGTGATTACTGCAGGCAGTCAGCGAAACATGTTAAGATGCGAGTACACGAGCCGTACAGGATATTATATTGTTTTTAGTTCCAAGAGCAGTGATCAGCGGGAACTGGCTTGCGGCCAGCATGCCCGAGCGGTTGCACCAGTATCCGATGTTCAAAACGTCGCCCTCGAGGTCGGTTGCTAGGAGCGTTCTCAGACTATGTGAGCGACATCGCCAGGGGACTTACTGTTGATAAACGCCCACACAAAAAGAAAAACGATGTATGACACAGTCACGAAAACCTCAGCCATATTGAGGGTGTATGTCTCTCCGAATTGGAGTGTCCAGCGGAAAGAAACGACACGGTATGCATTGACGAGTCCCACTGGAACACGACGCCATGAAAACCGGCGAGGACGGTGCACAGAAGCATGTTCTGGGTCGGAGGCGTTGGAAGATCGACGCCTCCCGGCGAACTTGGAGTGAAAGAACGAAATCCACTGAAAAACGGCAATGATGAAAATGAAAAGCGCAATGCAATACCACGCCTGGACCGGGTACAGATCAGTCCGGGCACCTCTGAGAGACTTGTCGGTGGCAGCCATGAATGAAGAAGAGAGGTTAAATCAACACCCCATATGCATCTCGAAGCATGGCTCTTTATAGTACCTCCACATGAATGGTCCGTATGTATACGTAGGAGTGCCTGGAAAAATAAGTAATTCCCCAGGAGCATGTTGGCTCAGACCGAAGAAATATTACTTTAAATTTAGAGATTAGAAACCCGTTTAATGCCACATTTAGAGGGTACGTTTCCGAGAGAGACAACTTTACATAATTCGTACTCCGCGACACGTATTAGACGCGACTTCCGACTTCCACCTAGAGCAACCAGCCGTCTCAATTCCAACCAGCATCCATTGGCGTTCATCTGCTCGCTGTTCTGCATAGTTACCAGCCCGCTTAACCCTCATGATACCTGCGCAAAGGGAGGCTGACTGATATCCAAATCCTTATTTCCACTTTAGAGCCACTCGAGTTCAAAAAAAAATCAATTACGTGCTCGTCTTGGCAGAACAGTCCGCATTTCTTGGAGAAACAGAACTTAAATAATTGATTGGTGGTCCGAAGCTGCGGGGGCGACTCATCGGCTCTCATCGGGTGGCGATTAGGCATATTCGGAGTTCTACTTTCAATGGACGTCCCCCTCAATCCCCCTTGTGCCAGGTCTCTAGGGTACATGTATGGCATGACATGGTTCCTCGTCGTGTTAACTCGTAAGTCGATTAGACCTTTCTGACTTGCTCCGTTGTCTCCCCAATATCGTTTCACAACAGAATTCGACAGGCACGGAACAGTCACCCCTGTCGGGGTTTGTTATCTGATAACGATTATCTGGCAACGATTATCAGATAACATGACAGGCGCGACCATGACAAGAAATTCCGGTGTAACCAACGGACATACATATCCTCCATAATATCACAAGATTAACACTTTCGGCACCGCCGCTTGCGCGACTAGCAGAAGCAAATCGTCGTTCTTGTGATTATTTCTCCGAAACAGGCGAGATTTGCATCTTGCAAGTCAAAAACGAGTTTAAATATCCCATAGTGATATATCTTGTCTCGTGCGCTGAACACTTCGTCTTCAAGGTGTGCCGCCATGGAGGTCAATACTAAGACTCTTCCGTTCTGAAGA
This sequence comes from Suillus brevipes Sb2, assembly GCA_011800875.2. Lineage (NCBI taxonomy): Eukaryota > Fungi > Basidiomycota > Agaricomycetes > Boletales > Suillaceae > Suillus > Suillus brevipes. Next base: position 251,777 of record JRHT02000022.1, on the reverse strand, counting down.
GCAGGGAGAATGGGTATGTGCCAATTATTGCCATTGGTCTATCAAAACCAAGTCAAGAGCTCCCCCGTAACCCGGACTATGGCCCGATTGACATTTCCGTTGTCTCTCAGAATCATTGCCCCTGATGTGTCATTTCACGGCAATCTCAGGTGTTGAGGGTTGACGTACCTTCCATGTCACATTAATTGTACTTCTATTTCGCTGTTGCACGGAAGGTATGCAGGAAATACGTGAGCACACCAGAATGATGCGACTTTTCAGCTTATTTCAATGCACAGAACGGTTTGTACAGCGCCGAATCGTGATAATGCAGTCCCAAAACATCTATTTCGGGAGCCCTATCTTTTTACTGACATGTCCGTTTGTCGTGAAAACGTATTCGCCGTGAGCCGTTTCTACTCCAAGGGATCATCTGATTGAATGTGAAGAAATGGGATCGGGTGTGATCAACTTGATTATTGTGGTATACAAATTTGACCAACTTCGGTTGGATTGATGGGAGGCGCTACCTGAGGGATGCCCTTGATTGTCCGGACCGCGAACATGGTTTTTGACACGACAGCTCTATCAACAGGTCCTGCGTGGTTTCAAGAGCACGATGACACGGAGGTTTAGAGCTTCTTGATGAAAATATTCGTGGTAGCTCACGCGCACGTAAGACATGACAGTTGACGTTGATGCATCGATGCATCAAGTGTCAGGTTCTGTGCTGGGTTTAGCAACGGGATTTTGGAAGGAAGATGTCGGTGCTAGGAGGAAATAAAAACACGCGCTAAATGAAAGGATTAAAGTGATAGGCCTAGGAGAGACATACATATTTGCAATATCTTGAGTCGTCGGGTCGTCTTATTCGACCCGAGAGGCAACCCTCCGAATTATACCATGTATCTGCCTACACGACGTTGAGACGAATTTCTGGGTTGCGTTTGTTTGAACGCAAGCAGTGAATCCTGCCATCACGCGATTGACACTGACTTACATGACACGGCAACGCTCAGGCAGGTCTCCGTCTGGCAGAAGTCCAGATATCTGGGTCTCAGAACTGTTCGCCGGAGCTGATTGCCTTTGTTCGATGGAGTAACGTTAAGTCCTGCGCATCAAACATTGCCGATCAAAAATGCCAGTGGCCCTTTGCCAGAACCCCAAGGCACACGATTAATCCACGCTGCGGATCAAATATTCAATCTAGACACCCCTGAGGAACCAAGAAGAGAAGAGAACAAATACCTTGGCATACCTCAGGCTATCCACCAACAACAACGCTCTCCACAACTTTGATCACCAGGGCTTCCTCGGATCCGAATCCTTATCTTACTGGTTTTGATAGTGAAAACTCACCGGAAATTTGCCTTGGAATATAAGTTTAGGTGGGTAGATAGTGTTATCTGTAGGTTCGTAAGTAAGCCCTTCTAAAGGGATAATCAGGCCTGGAGGGTCCCGAACCAGCCCCTCGAGCTCTATGAGGCCGACGTCCTTATCGTAGGATCAGCCTACTGGTTTTGATAATGAAAACTTCCCGGAAATTTGCGTTGGAATATAAGTGGCAAGTTTAGGTGAATAGATAGTATTATCTGCAGGCTGGTAAGTAAGCCGGATAGTCAAGACTAGAGGTTCCCATGGTACACCACATCGGATACATATTTCAAAGGCAATTGGCTGACTGCTATCAAGTACTTTAGGGTAGGTTTCGACATCTCTGCCCAAAAAAACAGAACATGGGACAAAAATGACCACCGCAGGGGTCGAACCTGCAATCTCCTGATCGCGTCATAATCGTAGTCAGACGCGATGCCATTTCGCCAGGCGGCCATGCTGGAATGGGGAGACGTACACGTTTTTTTAGGCAAGACGTCCCCTAGGCGTCGTACCATCTAAAAACATAAATGCATAATAGATAAGAGGCATAGAAGTCGTAAAGGTTCGTAACATACTATCATTACATGGGTATGGGTATAAAGTTGCATAGTATAAAGTCATCGCACATCAACCATCGAGGTATAAAGGATGAGAGACACTACACCTTGTAAATTGTCTGTAGATCACAAAGAAGATTCAGTCTTCACAGCATCAGTCCACTGCGGCTCTCCACTCGGGGGCATCTCTAATCCAACATAAGCATACACCTGCTCGCGCGCCACAGGCAATGAAGCCCTCAGACGGCGCTGAACATCCCCAAATCGTCCGGCTGCCGTTCTGAGCCCAAGCCTGTCCCAAGCTCGTACAGCCTGCCTAAGCGAGCCACGACGGCGAGGCAGTGTCCAAGCCCTTGCACGTATTGAAGTAAACTCTAAATAGGCGCAGCACTGGGGTTGAGTAGCAGGATTTGAAGCACAAGCAGTACGACTGACCTGAAGGACTTGGAGATGCTGTAACAGTGCCTTGCTTGACGGGCTGAGGCTGTGGGGACTTTGCGCGCTTGACGAACCCCTTCAGGCACCCGTAAAACCAGAATGCGTGAAGAGGGAAGATGCAGGCCATGAGGATGCCCGGGCCATACGAATCATTCGTGACATTGTGCCTGCTGGCGACCATCGATGCGCATAGAAATATATGAAGAACGATACGAGTCGCGAAAAACGATAATGCGAAAATTACATCCGAGCGGAAGCGAGAGTTGAGACTTGCGATGGCCAGAACGAGGGTAGGTACCTGTATCAGTTAGCGTTCTCAAGATGTGCAAACGGGAGCCATGAGAATTGGAATTTCACCTCCATCACAGCACACAGCGTAAATAGATGACTCCAGCCCATATGAGAGGTATACCCGACAATAAAAATGTATATCGTGTGATGGATCCAGCCTGTTAGCAAGTTAATCTTGCTTCGGTAGTAAATCACGCCCATCAATAGGTCTCTAATATGTCATATCAGGGCACGTTTCAAAAGCAGAAAACATTGACTTACGCGACAAGATATGCTTGAAAGAATCGACCGGTACTCTCCGTCCAGAACGTTGACTTTATCTCTCTTAAATCTCCACGAGAACTGACATAGTGAAAGAAAAGAGGTAAACTCGATAGAGACATCGCAGCGCTACTGATTGTGGTCAATATCCATGATCGTTGTTTGACGGTGGAACACAGAGGTGCAAAAACATGATAAGCCACTATCAGCGCCAGGAATGAGTACAAGAACGCAGGGGGTATCGCATCCTCGATGGACACGTCGAACATCATCATCATGGTGCGGACGTGAAGGGGCGAGAGAAGGAACCAGCTTCTCTCCCGCTCATCGAATTGTAATTTTAAAGAGCCAATGGCGGTTTATGGCACGTTTACCCATATGAGTTGCTAGGCATCGTTTTTTCAAACTTCCCGGTCTGAAAAACCCCATTTTGGTCAATACAAAAGTCATATGGATGGAGGACTGACTCGGGTCATCACCCCATACGAACGTGAAGGGACCCGCAGTGCCATGGACAGCCTTCTGACAGCGATAGTACTACTAGAAAGACTGCCAACTACTGGTGTGCACGTTGTTCGTGTCAAACGTGCACGATGGTCCTGTGAGAATTTGGTTCACTAGCGAATGGCGGGATATAGATAAATTGAGCCTAAAGTCAAGTTTTGCCACGGTTTTGACCCAGCTTGTCCAGTGATCCGCGTTCAGCGAGTTTGGAACATTTGACATGCCCGCTCAGCGCTGTAGCACGCGCTGCTAGGCGGCTCCGAACAGCTCTAAGACGGTCAAAGCGAGGTCAATTCCTCAACTTGAAAAGAGCCTTCAACCAAGTTGCCAGTTAAGTAGCAAGTTGCAGTGACGCGTCTGAACACCGGCAGTTTGTGAAGCAATATTAATCTCGGTGATAAGGCGTTAGCGAGTACTGGCCAACATATATACAGGCTTTCTGATCAGCCATGCATGTATGTCCAAAATGGTGAAAGAGGATATCGACGTCCATTGAAGTACCATATACATGGATCTAGATAAAGGACTCATCGGTTCCACTGATGGTAGAGTCGGACTTAACGTTTGAAGCTTGTGCTTTGCATTGGAATCCCAGCTGGAACCCTAACCCTACCGTATTCAATTGCACCAGCACGTCAATTCAACACCAACATCACTTGTCTCTTTCAAAGTTTCACCAAGAACTTTTACCATCGCCTATCTACTGTACAGTGGCGACGGATACTCAGAGCTGGAATAGTTCAAGGATACGATGTCTGCTGGAATGGGAGACACTATGCGAACGCGAGCAATAACATCCACATTGACTGCACGCTTGTCCCCGACCGTCCCACCTGCTTCTCAAACCTATGAACCCCTTGTTAAGTCTGCCCTTCGACAGCGACTTACCCACAACATATTCGCATTCTCTGTTGCATTTACCCTGGTTGTCAGCATTCTTTTGGGGGGAGAGGATGAGTCAAGCACTTTCGCCAGGTTGGTTTCGCCGGGGACTTGGACGGTGGCATGCCTTAAGTGGTCCTTTGGTGTGCTTCCTGTGATTGCAATGAGAAAGGTTTACCTCACCTGTGAGTTACTTCGCCTCGTGTGGATGCTGTCTTATATCTGTTGCATAGCTGCCGCCACACCTGCAACTTCACCAGCCAAAATGCTCACGAATGCTATTGCAAAGCCAAGCACACGACGGTGCTTGGCAGTGTACATGTCATGTACATTGATGCTTATTACACTCTATATGAGTTCGTTCACATCGGAAGAACGTGAAAGCCTTCGTTTGAATGTCTTCGTAAAATCAAGGTATGTGATTCAGCAAACATGCCCGGAAGACAGTTGCGTGATGCGCAATCTCATTCCGAGTGTCATTAAATCCTGAAGGCTGAGATTTTTACCAGGAAACATCCGTACTACCTCAATGGTCGACTGCTCTTCCTCATCCTGGCCCAGTTGTGGCTAGCCGCCAGTTTCTTGCTTCGAAACATCATGTTAGACCGTTTTGTGTTCAGGTGGACGAAACCTTTGAACTCGTCGGAACTCGTGAGTGTTTTCCTTCCTTCCTGGACCATGTTTGATGCTCCACCCGTAGCCATATGCTCCGAGCAATCTTCTGAAGCTACTTTTAACGATGGCTCTTTTCACGTCATTTTCATTGACGCTTTATGGCGTCGTTTTTGGTTTATCGCGGATGCTTGTTCTTCCACTGCTCCTAAAGCTTCCAGTAGTGAGCAGTATTGTCCGGCCGTTTGTTGCACATTTTGCAAGGGGTACATGGACTCTAACTCTACCTCTATTACACTGGTCGCTTTTGGTTCGATCATTCACGATGGGCCTCGTAACCTTGATGAGTTGGGAGTTCGCGGAATCGTTATTTGACGCGTATGTTCCCCAGGTAATGATCCTTTACAACAGCAAATCCGCATTCTGAAGTCTTTTTCAGCCGATCAAAGTTGGAACTCTTACTGCAGATCCCAACGTGACAGTTGTCTCTGGGATTACGACTCAGGACGCAGTGTTCGCACACTTTGCATACTCCGAATTAGTAGAGCTGGCTTCGGACGAATCCTCGGCAGGGAGCGCCCGTAGAACCGCCCTATTTGGTGACCAAAAATATAGCCCGAGCTTGTGGAATGTCTTGGCCCGTCAATCGCTCCTGCGTCTTGGACAGGATTATCAAACATTCCTGCGACGCGGTGCGCCGGTTACTCCTCCAGTCGTTGTAGCGCCGGCAATACCAAAACCCAAGGATCCGCCATCGACCCCTCTGATTCGGAAGGCTATCTTTAAGGCTCCGCGCCAATCTCCTCTCGGCAGTATGCTAGATTCAGTTTCGTCGGATTCGGAGCTCTCAAAGGCGGCCGAGGCAGTGGCAGGCGAAATGGAGGAACGGGCCAGTCAAATGCACATTCCAGAACTCTTTCGGTCTGTGGCGCCATCGTCTGTGGCTGCCCCAGCTGCCAATGCTGTCCTGGCCAAACCCACATCGGGCACCATATCCAGCTTCATTACGCAGGTGGAATCGCGCATTAGGGATCTTGTTGTGAGCTGGTGTCCAGATTGGTTGAAGGAGTCAGCGATGAGATGGAACAAATGGTTCTATCGAGAGCGCTTGAATAAGGTTGTTGAGGTTGGCTTGCCAAATAGAGAGCTTGATGCACTCATCATTGAAGGTACAGCCAACTTTTATGCTTTATATGCAGCTATTGAACTCAGCTACAGCGCTATCGCACTTCGTCTGTGCTTCCCTGAGCGAAGATCGGTATGGCGTGGTTCAAAGGGACATACCACGCATTATCGAGGCCTTCCTCTCATTTTTATCTGCAATCGAGGAGTATCAGATTGAGGTGAACGCGAAATACACACCACCGACGCCTGATGAACTCTCTCAAGGCGACGCAAAAATATTGGAAGAAAAAGAGATGATGCGTTTAGAAGTTGCCAGAGCCGGTGACGTACTGGTCGTTGTCTCAGATGGTTCGTGAACTTCATGCCTTACCCAGAATAAAACTAACAATTCAAATTTCACAGCACTGAAAACTGGGGTAGCAAACATCTCGCGGACGTTCGGCGATAAGCTAGTTGCTTTCAAGTTTCCCCCTCGGACTGCACGGAAGCTACAGTCATTTGTTGACTATACTTAGTGTTTTGGCGAGCTAGAGTCGTGGGCGATGATTCCACCGGGTCCTCTAAATCCAAAATGTCATGGGACTGCTTCCGCATTATGCATCTCGAGGTAATAGTGGCAGCGTTGTTGACACTTCAGGAATCGAGGGCAAAGCAGTCCTCATTGTATTTATCCTTCAAGCTTCAGATCAGCAGACTATCTATTAAGTTATCACGCGCAACCAATAATCCTACTTGCTTATCACTGATAAAAATACACGCCACCAATGATATAAAACATGCGAGAACTTAAGAAGAAGAAGAAGCTGTCGACGGACCGCCGCATCGGTGGTGTTTTTTTTGCCCAAGATGTGTGACGGCAGGGGAGAACGTGCGCCGTGAACGTGTGCTTATCGCGCGTATCGCTGTATCTTTGCAATTTTGGGTAAGCCAGCAAACAAGTACCTCTTGGCCGCTGGATCGAGAGCAAAATAGTTCCGTTTGAACTTTGCGGTGAGCGACAATTGACTATGGTCACGTGATTTCCAAACGACAACTTGAACTTAAACGTGTTTGAACTTTGCACTTTCAAGTTGCAGTGACGCTGGGCCGTCGCTGGCAGGTGCTCTCATATGCATTATTATTATGTGAGATGGTATCTATGGAGCCAACAATATCAGCAGCAGTACTTCAGCTTGGCAGGTAAGTTCACAAATACCAGCGGGCTAACACACTAGACCGTCCAACGTTGCAACGGCTCCAATCGAGGGTGCGCACTGAGCTATTTCTTGATATCGAGAGCCCCTACATTGATCGCATCGGTTTTTCTAAGCTCCAAACAGTCACGTTGCGCGTAAACTGAGGCCTAGAACACACCGATTTCCTGTCGATGACTTGAAGGACATAACATCATCCGTAAGTGGTGGCTGACCACTCCTGATCCTGGATTGCTTCGCAGTCAGCCTCCACTGAGTCGATTCTCGTATTTCATGGCTGCTCTTGATAATATCCTACCAACCTCCTCTTTTCTGTGATTACCATGCGTCTCACTGATAGATCTTTGTCAATGCCTGTGTCTTCCGTCCCACTCGCCAAATCGCAGACTCCCATTCGGCGTGTAACTTCTCTCTTGCGTTCTCCTCTTCAAATCAGCATGCATGCCCGTCCACGTTCACACTCCATGGACACCGTAAGGCCGTCAATCAGTCGCCCCATTTATTACACTCCTCCCGCGGTCGCTCTTCAGACTACATCTCTATCCACCGACAGTATCATCATCACATCTTTTCAACGTGCACCATTCTGCTGCCATGAGGACCTCGTCACTATGCCTCGCCCTGAACTTACGCAGGTTGCTCAGAGCATCAATGAACGTCTGCCAAAGGCACTGCAAATTGCATGCGGTGATGATGTGGAAGATGCGGATATCCGGAGAGCGATAGAAATCCTTACTGGAATTAGGACAGAGACAGCAAGAGAATTAGTCCCGCCCGTTCCAGGCGCACCTAAGGCGGTACGGACAAAGATCACGAGTGCGGCATTGTATGAAGCACCCTGGGATGCGGATATCGACTCGAGTGCAACGGACGAACAAACTATCGTAATTCCTTCTAGTCCACTTGCCATGCGTCGTCCGCGCTTGGAAATGCTCAAGGAGGAACAAGAGCAAGAGGAGCCTTTGAAAAAGCGAAGGCGTGCCTCACCAGAGAATCCTAAAGCCCCACCTAGTCGTGTTCCTACCACATCGGGCTCGCGCCTCCTCGAGAGTCTTGACATTTCAGCCTCTCCTCTGCTCGCGTCAGACAGCAACGAGATCGTCAGCTCCCTGACTAACACTCAAGGGACTGTACAACGTCGACGCAGCGCTCGTCTTTCCAGGAACTCCCAACCGCGTGAAGTTGTAATTCGCCTCCCCTTTGCATCTTCACCCAAAGCACAACCTACCCGCATGCTCCGTTCGCACTCTCAAAGGACAAGCCTTATAACATCTACGGAGGTTTCGAAGCTCAAGCGCACCAAATCTGATGCCAATGTCACTTTTACACGCCCCAAGTATCATTTTCGACGCGGGCGCGCGACACCCAAAGTCATCGATTCTGCCGATTTCATGACAGATGTCGAGAAGACATTGCAGGTATTACCGATGATCCCCACAGGGTCTGGGCTTGCTGTCGATTTCCTCACTCCTAGGGCCCGTAGTGCGAGCGCGTCAACCACGGTCTCGCAGGAGAAGAGTGAGATTGGGTCAGGGGTCGTGGAGGCGATGGGGGAGATGGCGGTATGATTTATAACTTGCCTGATGTTCGGCGTCATCTAGCAGTTGAAGGGATTTTTTCAGTCGAGGTGTCTGTGATATAATAGGCCACCCTCACGTATTCATTATTTAATGATACATGGAACAGGTCTAGTGGCTCAAGCGTGCTGGGCTTTTGGTAGCTATCATAAGCGCAGCATAATACTGCCCTTTTGTTGTGGAGACACTCCTGCCAGTGGCAGAGCTTTTGATCAAACAAGCCTGGACGTCACGGTTTGGTTGGATATATAATCAACTCAGCTATATACAAGTACAAGTACTAGTGGTACCGGTACATATTTAAGCTGTTATAGATAGATGCTATGATACAAACAAGTATTGAATACAACTACAACCTCGAACATGCAATCAACATAATTGTTTCTCGTTTGAGGATGGAGATGAAATGAATTTGATCTTGTGTATGTGTGTCTGGTATCCTCTATACGCATTACAAGCATCCTGAAACAATGACTTCAGGAGCTGCTTCTCGTGATCTGTAAATCCTGGCAGATCGCTAGAGCTAAGGTCGAACGACCTGTCTTCCTCGTGTTTTTCCAGCTCCTCCACCACTTTGTCTCTCCAGGTATTCCATACTCTTGTTTCGTTTGGAACGAAACGTTGCAACACCTCTTTTGGCTTGAAGTCCGAATTTGAACTTGAAGGCCTCCGGACGTCATCGCTGAGAACCAAACATGTAAAAACTGCCTGGGCAGCTCTGTTTTTGAGCGCAATTTTTAACATGGGTGGATGACGAAGCGCTTTTAACAGGATATTGATTTGTATCTTCCCCTGCTCCAATGACGACAGGAATGAGTTGTATGCCCACGAGGCTGCAAGCGATGAGATGAACATGATCTGCCCAAACGTCGTTGCTTGGGGGATGAGAAGGAGCTGTAGAAGAAACTGCGCAAGGAGGAGAAGCGAGCAGAGTCCAATTCGCCTGAACTCTGGGCCGCCATTCATTTTCAGAACAAATTTCCCTTTGGTTATCGGATCAATGTCTTTCTCTGCACCTCTGAGGATGACCACATCGGTTCGCATGAGAAGTACCCCGTCTGCAGGCGGCACGCCCTTGGCAGCTTCCTTAACGGAAGCAAATTCGAGTTGAGCAGAGCCCATGACAAGACAAGATATGCCGCTTGAAATGACGCCTATCATGATGAGGGCGAATGCCAGCCAATCTCCTGAAACAGCAGAAATTGCGCACGTCGCAAGACTGATGGTAATGGGAATGGCGGCCAAGAGGGCATGATGGATGCTCATCATGGGTGCCTGGTCCAAGTGCTTCAGATCCCCGTCTCCGAGATCGACGATGGTGACAGATAGAGGTGTAGTTTCCCTCCCTTTCACTTCCGCCTCTGCCTGAATATCTTTTGTCTTCTGTACCATGAGGTACGCCAAGTGACCGGTGGCCATATCTGTGCCCGAGAAGACGCCCCAATAACGAGGGCCAGGTTTTCCATCTAGCCCAAATACCTCAGCGGGGGTGAGATTTGGGCCAGGGAAAAGACCATCCCAGAATCTTGATTTCGCGAGCTGGCCGAACTTCTTGGCGACGGTATAACTTCCTGGTGAATTATACCAGCCTAACCAGCGCCTCCCACGATAGAGATGGACAGTAGTCATCGCTGCTATTGCTTCATCCCCACCAAAGAACCCAGCGACATTGGATGTATTGAGATTAAAATGCGATTGGTTGATTGATACAATAAAGGCGGGCGTAGTAGTCATGATATTCATGGTGCTGCTGTTCAACGATCTCGACAATGCAGCCGAGCCTCTAGGCGCTAACCTGCCAGTGGTGGGAAACAATTAATTTCATCGGAGATGCGTTGGATGACGACCACGAATCATGAAGAATACACATTACATTCTAAAACGAACATTTGAAGAACATCCATTGACACACGTACGCGTGCGCGCTGAACGTTGAATGCCCAGCAATTAGCAGGAATCGTATGTCTCGAGTATCTTCTGTGCCATCGTCTTATCATCCTCTTTCACTGATCAGAGAATTCATGAGTCCACAGCACCTTAGGGTCAAGTCTTCGACGCGTTCGCTCATTTTGCACTGGCTACTGCATACCTTTTGCTTCTTTATGTCAAACACAACTCATTCTCTCTAGTAATGAAACAAGCGCTGGCCGCCGGTTGCTATTCGTGCACTCACCATTGGCAATTTTTTTCAATCGGGGCGCTTCATGCTAGCTATTATCGGCCGTCAAGTGGCTTAGCAGCGGCCACATTTGTTATCGAACATTCATTTGTACAGGATCTGTAAGCACCTTCTTCGTATGCGTATCAAACGTCTGACTGTCATCAGCTCTGTCTAGGGGAGGCTACCATCGGCACGACAACATCCAGCTCACGCCTTATTATTCAACTGCTTCCAGAATCTGAATCCACCATAGCGTTACACTCAAATTCTCTAGGTTACCTCTCAATCACCCGATACCGATACGAAATAGCCAGCCATCAAGTTTGATATCGGATAGAAATGAGCACCCGTAAATTCGGCTAGAAAATTGTTAGACAGGCGGTCACAGACTCACAGACCTCTCACCGAGCATCGAAAAGGATCATGATGAGCAGCGCCAGCTCATATATAACAAGCGTGCGAAAAACATTCTGGAACTCACCTAAAGACGTTCTCTGGGATTTGTCGGGCCTAGGTGGCTGGAGGGCTGTAGTAAGCCTGTTCTTGGGGTGTACAGGGTGCTTGTGTATATCTGGCCACTAGACTTTACTTCTCTCTGCTCCCTCCACCTCGCCAGCTCTGTGTGGGTCTACCTAACACGCTCGCTTCTTTTACATAGATCTCATCGATACCACTAGCAGTTGCCCCGCTGCCGTTTAAGCCGTTTTTTCTGCATCGTGTTCCTCAGCCAGTAAGCGTGGCAATGCTGATTCCATCATTTCCGCTAAACCATAACGTTCCAGAAATTTAGGACCAGCAGGCTGCAGACTAAACACTGGTTTCCATGCCGATCGGAAGATTACTAGCAATTCTGAAGCTCAATCATCATTACACTCGCGCGTATATTTGATCCCCACATTGGCCATCGCTGTTCCCAACGCGAATTAATGACCTAAATGACGCGGTTATGACTTTCCGAGTGCGACGATTCTCTCGAAACACCACACGACCACATGTACAGATGTTTCGGGGTGCATGTATCCAACGGGGAAATCGAAGCATCGACGCATAAAAGGAGGCGAATTTGAAAAGCAAACCGCATCTCGGGCCCCAACTTTGTGCTCATTCATTCCTCAGCTATACTATCATACTTAATACCCTCACACGCAAAGCGCTTTAGCCTTTGTATCATGAAATTTTCATCCGTCGTCTTCTCCATCTCCATCTTTGTCCTGTCCACTTTGGCGCAAACGACAGAAACCCTTTCATATGACACCTCGTATGATGACACCACCCTCTCCCTTTCCAGCGTCGCTTGTTCAGATGGCACCAACGGGCTCGAGACAAAGGGATACACGACCCTCGGATCACTTCCTACGTTCCCTAATGTTGGCGGTGTCTACAGCGTAACGGGCTATAATTCCGTTGCGTGCGGGACCTGCTATAATGTCACATACGGAAGTAAAACCGTTACTATCCTCGCTGTTGATGTATCCAAAGCTGGCTTCACCATCTCAGAGACAGCGATGAATACCTTGACTGGTAATTTAGCCGTTGAGCTGGGAAGAGTGGATGTAACGGCAACCCAAGTGAATGCGTCAGCATGTGGCTTGTAGTTGCATTATGTCGGTATGTATTTATTGAATTTGCATGTTCGCTATGCCTTCACTGATATTTACCCCTTTGGCAGGAAGTTCCCTCTACGTCTGAGTGCCAGATAGACAACGTTGGGACTTGGGACTTCGTACGGTTTCAATGGACTCGGACTTGAATCGCATATCAAAATTAGCTGAATAAACGAACCACAGATTCTTAACTGTGTTACGGTTATTTGGACTTATCGACTTTGTACATACCGGCCTGTATCGTCCATGGATAGTTTACGTAGCGTTATGGACTTGACGACGTTACGGACAATTGTAGATTGATTGTAGATATCACAGCATATTCCAGACGGGATTTCGTGAAGCCTTACCCCTCGAAAGGTGCATACACTACGCAAAATTTGAAGGAGGATGTGATGCGGACCGGAACGATACCCCAACATCCAAGGTAGTGTCAACGCATCTGAAGCCTGCGCGGTAACGGGTATTTTTATGAGAATTACTCGAGAGCATGCCTAACATAGGCTATTGTACAAGAGATGATACAACTTCAGGCATGTAAGTTTAAGACCCTACACCTGTCACCGACTAGCAAAATTTTAATCAAAGCGCATTCCACCATCAATCGTGATCTGTACAGTCGTCAGTCTTCGTGCACGGGCTCTCAAAGTAGTACTTACACTTTGTCCTGTTATTCATTTCACATCAAGACAGAATAGTACGAAAATGTTTCTATAATGCTTACCTGTGATAAAATGAGACTCTGGGGAAGCAATGTAGGAGACCAGTCCTGCAATGTCGTCTGGAACCCCCAGATACCCAACACACGTATTATTCTTAGACTACCGAGTAATGCTTGAGATAAGTCGTGAGAACACCTATAGTCTTGTCTTACCTTTTCGTTATAGCTACTAGGGTCAGATGATCCTGTCAGCTTCATGGTTGCCTGATTCAGTTCGCCGACTTCGATGCTCAGCTTGCATCACGAGATATCTTATCTATGGCTTTACTCACTCATGGCGGTCATAATTGGTCCTGGAGCATAGGCATTCACGGTGATACCGTGGCGTCCAAGTTCGATAGCTGATATATGATTACTTGTCAGAATCGTCGGAACGCAATGTTGATAGATAGCATACCAGCAGACTGTGTAATCCCTCGTACTGCAAACTTCGAAGCAGAATACGCGCTAAGGTATTGTTCGCCTGTACGAAAGAGTTTATGGAGCATTAGAACCCACGGATGAACACACACACCTCTTTTTCCTACTAGGGAGCTGGCTCCGATGATGCGCCGACCGCGTTTGTGGGTCTCATTCAAGGCAATCATCTTTTGCGCAGCGTATTTGTAGCTTAAAAACACTCCCGTGACATTGACCGCAAAGATCTTTTCCCAGTCTGCCAATGTAGCTAGTCGAGCGAAATCAGTACATTTATGCAGATATGATTCGCAATGCGACATTGCTTACTTTCCACCAATGATGCAGCTACAATGATACCAGCATTTGCGACCATCTCGAAGTGGCATCAATTATGAGAATAAATCAATTTTCGGGCATCAAAACTCACGACATCCAGACCACCAAGTTCGGTCACGACGCCGTCCACCATCTTGCGAACGTCGTCCTCAACTGTGACATCTGCAAGAAGTACGCAAGCCTTTCGTCCTGCATAAGTCCTCGTTATCTCCCGCGCAACCTCCTCGAGGTTCGACTTGTTGGTTGGAATATCACTGAGTCCGATGTCGAAGCCATCGGCAGCCAGCCTAAGAGAAATGGAACGGCCAATGCCTTGACCAGCACCGGTGATTAGAGCAATACCTTTAGACATGGTAGTAGTAGCCAGTGGTGTCAGTGCGGGGAATGATGTCCACGGCCTGAGATTATAACTGTATAAGACCAAGTGTCCATCGAGTCATGGGTCTTGAATGCGTCAAAAATAGTACTCTTACGATAAAGGTCGACTTTAAGCATGCCTGGAAAGGTCCGAGATAGTACGGTATGGCTTTGCAGTTGACATAAGTGATTTGCTTGAACGAACAAAACATGTGAAGCGGCATGATCTGATGATCAAATCATATGATTAGTGTCAAAGAGACCGAGGAATTGGATTATTGACCTTTCTGAATTTCAAAAGATGAGCTTTCTCGTCCATCACGATCATATACATCCACACTGAGATGCTCGCAGTGGCTTCGCCAGTGCAACTTCTACTAGTGTTCGACGAGATTATCGTTGGCGCTGATGAAGTTAGATTTTCTGTCAGCTCTTTGTCTGCAGGAATGTCACCCACTGCGTGACGATAAGCAACACATGGGCCATGATCATGTTATGATAATACTGGCGTTCTCACTGTGGGCCGAGTTTGCGTTCACCAGTGGACGTCTGGACGGTCACTAATATGACATAGGTGTTCGGATCTAGGGCTGATGTTACGGCCATGGTGTGCACGAGGCTAGTACCATCATGATGTCGGACTAGCGGCTGCCAAGCGCTGAGCTCGAAGTTGACTGCATTTCTTGTTCTAGCACGATTTGCATTTTACATGCATCATTCGCGAACAATATCCAGACTTCAATGATCGTGAAGTCGCCAATGGTGCGCAGATCCTGCCCGGACCAGGCTGACTTACGGTATTGAATGGAATAGGTGTGTCACAGGCGCTGCCGAAGTGGCCCTAGATAGGCCCTACCCCCAACCCTAGTACCCACAGCAGTTTTCCTCTCAACACTCAACCACAACCCACTACTAGCTTGCCTCTCATGAGTCGAGCAATTCAACTTGAAAAACGTTTCAACGACATCCTCGGAGGCAGAGTTCTTGCAGATGCACAGAGCTATCCTCTCTTTTTGGAAGCGATCTGTGCACAACAAGACCCTGCAACCTGCATCAACAAAATCGTTGAGAGTTCCCATGGCTCAAGTGCAGTTCGGGCTGCCATGCGTCACAATACTAATATCCAGTTCCTCAATGGAACTGCAACTAAGCTTCTGTCATATCTTTTCCGAGCAACAGACCTCGGTGACGTCTTAGATCACTTACTCACAGCCATAGTTGATCCTCCCATCTTTTGGACTGCCTTCAGCCAAGCATTCGATCGAGATGAGCTCAATGAGCCAGCTCAAGAAGCATTCGCGGTTCTCCTCCTTCGCCTCATGTGCCTCACTTCCGGGGATACCTCATCATACCGTGACCTCGCAAAGAAGCCTAGTATCCTTACGAGGCTTATCGAGTCAACGCAATGGACCGTCAAAGACATTGGTTATCGTATCCAACATATTCTTTCCACATTCAAATCCGGTACACCTGGCGCTGCAGTCGGCGGACCTGGTGGTCGCCATGATAATGATTTCAACGACTTCAGGGAGATCTCCATTCTTCCAACTGCAGATGAGATCCTCTGCCAGCAGCCTCCTTTCATTCGCCCGAGCAGCGTATTGGAGGATCCTGATGGCGAGGACACTCGCACAGCTGACTACCTGGATAATACTTTTCGCTTGCTTCGCGAAGACATGTTATATGAGATGAGAGAAGAGCTCCAGACCGCTATAGGGAAGAAGAAAGGGCGTCACCGTGGGCTTATCATCGACGGCGTCACACTCGACGGCGTTTACAGCGGTACAGATGATAGAAAAACTCGGTGGGGCATCAAGCTCAAATGCCAAGACGATTTCAAGTCGATGAAGAATGTCCCTGAAAAGCAGCGCAAGACTTATCTCGAAAAAGATCCTGCAGGCTCCAGAATTCTCAAACATCAGTCTCTCATATGTATACTTTCGGGAAATCAAATCATCAGTCTCGCAAGCGTTAATCGCGTCGAGGCACTTCTTGCGCAGAAACCACCTGTTATTGTACTTCAGCTGGAAGGAGAGGCTAGCATCTCGAAAACTCTCCTTCAGTTGCAATCATCCAACGCTATTCGGCTCATTCAGATTGACACCGCACTCTTTGCATTCGAGCCAGTCTTGAAGGCTCTGCAGAAGACACAGGTCATTCCACTGTCGGAGGAGCTCCTGTTCTGGAAGGACGGGAACATCATCGGTAGTGCTGCGGTGACCGCGGCTCAGGTTACGCGTCCACTTGCTATGAATCCCTCCTTGGATTTGAAGCAGCTCCTAGGGCTTTCATCTACTATTATCCTTGATAAGTCGCAGGCGGCATCGCTATTGGCAGGACTTACGCAGAAACTTTCCCTCATCCAAGGTCCTCCAGGTAGCGTTCATCAGCCACTCATTTATTTCTATTTGTTGATATCCCAAAGGGACTGGAAAATCATTCATTGGTGCGCTGCTTGCAAAGGCCATCCACGATCACACCGAGCAGAAAATCCTCGTAGTCTGCTACACAAACCATGCCCTAGATCAATTTCTGGAAGATCTCTTGAAGATCGGGATTCCGGACATAAACATGGTCCGCCTCGGTGGCCGAGCAAATGCGCAGGTCGCCCATCTTGGCATGGCAGGCCAGAAGAAAGAGCGTTTCACGCGATCCAAAGCTGATTGGACTATCATCGACAACTTGAAGAGTTCATCGACATTTCACTGCAACGCTCTAGAGACCGCTATGGGCAGGTTCATAGGTTCGAAGATTGGCTTCAAGGATGTCCTCACGTACATTGAATTCGAAGAACCGACCTACTTCGACGCATTCCACGTATCTGAATATGACGACGCGGGAATGACTCGTGTCGGCAAGGACGGCAAACCTGTCGATGCTGAGGAACTCATCTTTCGGTGGGCCAGGGGATTTGACGCTGGGCAGTTCAAATCCGAGCGCAATGTATGTGAGGCACCTGGTATTTGGAATATGGCCTCGGACGCTCGCCAGACTATGATGGAGGGATGGAAGTTGGAGATACGGAAATTAATCCTCGAGGAGATTTGCACACTTGGCACAAATTACAACGAATGTCAAGATCAGCTGACACGCAAATTCGGAGAAGCCAGGGTGGCAACCCTCATGGGGAAGAGAATTATTGGATGCACGACAACTGGAGCAGCTATGTTTGCACAGGATATTCGTGCAGCGAATCCTGATGTCCTTCTCGTCGAAGAGGCTGGTGAGATCCTAGAAAGCCACGTACTCACTGCGATGGGTCAGAACACAAGCCAGATGATTCTTATCGGTGATCACAAGTACGCGAGTTAATGCCGATTTTCAGTACATCTTGCTGAACTCGACTCCTCACAGGCAACTGCGTCCCAAAGTCAACAATTACAAGCTGACTGTTGAAAAGGGTGACGGGTTTGAACTCAACAGATCACTCTTTGAGCGCCTGGTTCTCAAGGGCTTTCCTCACGAAACTCTGACAGCTCAGCATCGTATGCGTCCAGAAATCTCAGCGTTCATCAGGACACTTACGTACCCAGACCTCACGGATGCTCCCAAGACCCAGGGCCGTGCCGACATTCGCGGTATTCAGAACAACATCGTCTTCATTGACCACACCCATCCCGAGGATGACGACTCTCGTATTTCAGACAAAGGCGACGAGGCTTCGTCTGGGTCGAAACAGAACACCTATGAAGTAGAAATGGTTTGGAAGATCGTACGCTACCTCGCTCAGCAAGGTTATGGGACGGAGAAGCTAGTCGTTCTCACACCGTACCTTGGGCAGCTCTCAAAGCTTCGCGATGTCCTGAAGAGGGACAATGATCCCGTGCTTAATGACCTTGATTCACATGATCTCATCCGCGCCGGACTTATGTCCCCAGCTGACAAGACATCCAAGAAGCGCATCAGGCTTGCCACGATAGGTATGTATCTATCACTCGACCTATGGCGCACATCTAATATTGCCTGAATAGATAATTATCAGGGAGAAGAGAGTGATATCGTCATCACCAGCCTGACGAGGTCCAATAAATCTAACGACATCGGTTTCATGAACTCCCCCGAACGTCTGAACGTGCTTATCTCCCGAGCTCGAGATGGATTCATCATGATTGGGAACTCGCAGACATTTATAAATGCTCGAAGGGGTAAGGAGCTATGGGGAAAGTTCTTCGAGCTCGTCAAAAAAGGCGCCTACATGTACGAAGGCTTCCCGATCAAATGTGAAAGACACCCAAGTCGAACGGTCTTGATCAAATCTGCGTCCGAATTTGATACTCTCTGTCCTGACGGTGGATGCACAGAAACATGGTACGCATTTTAGAATTGGTGATGTTGTTCTTGCTCACACCATCTCTAGTGACATCATGTTGAACTGCGGCATCCATCCTTGCCCACTAAAATGTCATCAGATCTCGGACCATTCACAGATGCCGTGTCAATACCCGTACTCGAGCACGTGTCCTGCCAATCACAAGCTGAAGTGGAAATGCCATCAGCCGAAGCCAGACCCTTGTCCGGTATGTGTCAAGGAAGCCGAACGTGCAGAAGAGAAGCGAAAACGCGAACTCGACCTAAAGCAGAAACTGGAGGAAGAGGAACTACAACGTCAGATACAACGTGAACAGGAGCAATTGGAGCACGATTTACGCATGGCTGAGCTAGATGCTAAGTTGAAGGCAGAAATGGATGCGATAGCTGACGCTCAGGTTGCGCAGCAACGAGCGAATGTCTTAAAACAGAAAGTCAAGGATATCGAGGCGGCCAGAGCCAATGCCGAGAAGGCAGCGGCAAATGCGCAGGCGCACGCTGACGCAGCCCGGGCTGCTTCGTCATCCAAGACGACAAACCCCATACCTCCCACAACTCCATCCAATCCGCAATCAAATGTACCTCCGCCAAACCCTACTCCTCCGTCGCCGTCGTCGAAACCGCAGCCAAAAATGAAGCCATCAACTACCCAGACCCCTTCGAATTCTAAGCAATCGAAGTCTCAACAGCCTGGACCTTCTTCGACGTCGCCGATGAATGCAACACCTACGTCAGCTGCACACCAGGATTGGTTGCATCAGAAGCAAGTCAACGGTGAAAAAAACAGTGCCATCGACAGTATCATGGAGTTGACAGGGCTTGAGGATGTGAAAGCACAAGTACTCCGTATCAAGGCTCATATCGACTTGATGAAACGGCAAGGCGTTCCTCTGAACAAGGAGCGTCTCAATCTGGTTTTACTAGGTAATCCAGGAACTGGTAAGTACTGGCCGAGGTTTGTAGTGAATGAGCCGCTTATATTCCTCCAGGAAAAACCACAGTTGCAAGATTGTATGCACAATTCCTAGAATCAGTGCAAGTTCTCCCAGGCGATGCGTTTATTGAAACGACGGGTTCAAGTTTGGCGCATGAAGGTGTGGGCGGAGCGAAAAAGCTCATCGCAGACGCCATGATGGTTGGAGGAGGCGCTATCTTCATCGACGAAGCATACCAACTCGTCAGCGAACACCAGCACACCGGAGGTCAGGTGCTGGACTTTCTCCTTGCCGAGATGGAGAACCAAGTGGGTACTCTGGTATTCATTCTCGCGGGGTACAGCAAGCAGATGGAGAAGTTCTTTGAGCACAACCCTGGCCTTCCCAGTCGTGTTCCGTACTCTCTCAAGTTTGCGGACTACACTGACCCAGAGCTTCTGATGATGCTGGAAGCGCTCATAGAGAAACGATACTCGGGACAGATGAAGGTGGAGGATGGCATCAGGGGCTTGTATGCTCGAATTGCAGTGCGTCGACTTGGACGTGGTCGTGGTCGCGAGGGATTCGGAAATGCTCGGGCATTACAAAACATGTTTGCGAAGGTCGCCCAGAGACTAGCCGAACGACTTAAGAAGCAACGCCAACAGGGGTGGATTGCCGATGATTTTCTGATCACCAAAGAGGACTTCATCGGTCCTGACCCATCCCAGGTCCTTCCGCAGTGCGCTCCTTGGGAGAAGCTACAGAAAATGATAGGTCTCGATTCGGTGAAAGACGCTATCCGTAATTTCTTTGACATTGTCGACACAAACTATCACCGAGAACTTCAAGAAAAAGAGCCTCTTGCGATGTCTTTGAACCGCGTCTTCCTTGGTTCACCAGGAACAGGCAAAACGACAGTTGCGAAGCTCTACGGACAAATACTCGCAGAACTCGGGCTCTTGAGCAACAGTGAAGGTGATAATCCATACTTGTGTTATTGACCGCCCATCGACTGACGACATCCTATCAGTTGTTGTCAAGAATCCATCTGATTTTGTAGGCGCGTACCTTGGCCACACAGAGAAGAACACCAAGGCTATCTTGGACAGTACTGTTGGTAAAGTCTTAGTTATAGACGAGGTATGTGATCCCAAATTTACTAGTCGGTGATAACATTGACCTTGTCTGGCAGGCTTACATGCTGTACAGCAAGGCCTCTGGATCCCACGATCAGTTCAAAATGACTGTAATTGACACCTTGGTCGCGGAGATTCAAAGTGTACCTGGAGAGGATCGCTGTGTTTTGTTATTGGGATACAAAGAACAGATGGAAGAGATGTTCCAGGTAAGCTCAAACATTCACTTGAATAACCGAGCATGAAATCTGATGTGTCTATTCAGAATGTGAACCCCGGGCTTGCTCGTAGATTCGCCATTGAAAACGCCTTCACTTTCGAGGACTTCACTGAGTCTCAACTTCGGGATATCTTGGATTTCAAGCTGAAGGATCAGGACCTCGAGGCCACTGACTCGGCGAAACAGGTTGCTAGTGATCTTCTGAACAGAGCTAAGAACCGTCCTAACTTCGGCAATGCCGGTGAGGTGGAGAACATGCTCGGCCTCGCCAAATCCCGCTATCAGAAGCGTCAAGCATCAGTCCCGCCCGATCAACGTTCCGATGTGATTTTTGAGCCTCAGGATTTCGACCCAGATTGGGATCGCGATCGCAATGCTGCAGCTAATTTGACAAAACTCTTCGCGGATCTTGTTGGTTGTGACGACATCGTGACGAAGCTGGGCGACTATCAGAAAATTGCTCGTGCGATGAAGGCCACTGGTGTGGATATGCGCAAACAAATTCCAACGAGTTTCATTTTCAAAGGACCCCCAGGTAAGTAACATTTTTAAGACGAAGCAAAGCATTCATGCTTTACTTATTCCCAGGTACTGGAAAAACAACCATTGCGAGGAAGTTTGGTCAAGTGTATTATGACATGGGATTTCTTTCTTCCTCCGACCTTATTGAGTGTTCTGCATCCGATCTCGTAGGACAATACGTTGGTCACACCGGCCCAAAAACAAAGAAACTTTTCGAGAAGGCCTTAGGCAAAGTGCTTTTTGTGGATGAAGCATACCGGCTCAGTAACGGGCATTTTGCGCAAGAAGCCATCGATGAGCTCGTCGGCCTCATGACTAACGAGAAGTTTATGAACAAGATGGTCATCGTTCTTGCAGGCTACGAGAAAGAAATGAACTCTCTTTTGAGCGTCAATCCTGGTCTCGCCAGTCGTTTCTCTGAAGAAATCACTCTGACCAACATGACGGCGGCCAAGTGTCTTCAAGTGCTTGACAAGGAATTGCAGAAGACCCAGATTGTCCTGTCCGAGTTAGCTGACACTACTTCTTCTGCTTACTCCGAGATGGAGATTATAATCGACCGAATGTCACGCTTGTCGAACTGGGGGAACGCCCGAGACGTCAAGACCATTGCCCAGAGACTCACCCATCACGCATTCAGCGCTGTGGCAAATGCCTCTGCGAGTGCACCATCGCTCACTGCAGACGAGGCAATAGCTATCATGAAGGACCTACTCAATCAGCAGCGCCAGCGACTCAATATTCCACGCATGACCACTTCACCCCCGTCAGGCAATCCACCCATGGCATCATCCAGCAATTCTACCCCTCCACCGCCCCCTTCCCAATCAGGGTCTTCTTCTGCACCCAATGGGTCTCAACCACCCAAACGACCTTCCCAGAAGAGCTCTTCATCCAACCAGTCGCAGCCGAAGCCTCCTCCACAATCAGGGCCGCCCTCCACACCCAGCGGACCCAAACCGCCTAATAAGCCGCCTTCACGCCCCAGTGTACCACCTAGCACATCACGTCCGAAAGTTCCCCCGCCCCCGTCATCAACACCCTCGTCCACTGCAAAAGTCACTCCACAAAAGACTCCTCGTCACCCAAGGCAACCCAGAGGTTCTCAACAGGCGTCGCCTGCACCATCCAGTTCACGCAGTTTGCCTCCTTTCTCTATTTCGGGTTCCAGAACTGCTTCTCCTATCCTTTCGAAAGGCAGTATCCCGCCGACTCCAGATCAGGGAGGGAAAAAAGTGCAGTTACCAACTCAAGGCACCCCGCAGCCCCAGTCTATCAATGGTGTTCAGCGTGACCCAGGAATTGCCGATGCTATCTGGAGGAGGTTGGAGGCAGATAAGGCTGCGGCACAGGAGGCGAAAAGGAAAGCGATTGAGGAGATAAAGAGGCGCGACGCTGAATTGAGTAGAGCCGCTCAAAGACAACAAGCTGCAGAGGCTGCAGCTCGGGCTCTTGCTCAACAGAGGGCACGAGACCAAGCTGAGCAAGAAGAAATCAGGCGCCAACAGGAGGCGGCTCGAATTCGAGAGGCGGAGGCGAAGGCAGCAAGGGAGAGAGCTGCTGCTGCACTCGCTCAGATGCGTCGGGATCAAGAGAAGAAGAGACGCGAAGAAGAGAGAATGCAGCAGAAATTGAGAAATCTCGGCGTCTGCATGCAAGGCTTCCCATGGATCAAACAACCTTCAGGTTACCGTTGCGCGGGCGGCGCTCATTTTATTCACGACTCCCAGCTGCGTTAGATCTGCATCACTTTCGCGTACAGGTATACATTTTCTTTAGATGAGCGTGTTGTCGGGTCACGGCACGGTGTTCAAATATAACGATGATAGAATGCAAACAGGACTGGGGCTTTCGCATGAGGAAAACGATGGCATCATGGAAGTCAGAAAATCATAATCATAATATTCCTTTACAAGGTCTGGATAATTGGATTTACTTTATTGGAGCAGGCGTAATCTAAGTTGTGGCAGTGGACTCAACTTGAAGTTAATTGTCTCTCTATTACGTAGTGAGGTACGAACGGAGGAAATAGAGTTAAGTCTATGACTCATGAGCGAACCGTGACGGTAAACGTGGTGTTTCGCATCTCTTGCTTCTCTGCTGCGACGACGTCCAACACTCCTGACGCGGACGCTTCGTCGATACAGCTTTTCTTTTCCCCTCCCTCTTCTCCCTCAATTCATCGTGTAGTAACACGATTCAGCGCCTCTCTATTCGAAATCACTCAAATCCACAAATACAACAAACACCATGAGCCATGAAGAGGCAAACTAGCGAAGGCATAGCCAGGCGGCCCACCCGCCCGCACAGCTCACTCTCTTTCCTTTAAGCTAAGTCTCTTCGCGGCCGGGAGGCGCTACGCGCCTCCGCTCGAAAACCTTTTCCAGTACTCTCTGTCTTAATCCCACTCTTGTATAAACGTATCACACCATTGCAATTCATTCAATTCTGACTCGTTTACCCCTCCTTCTCGACTGACACGTCAACCGGAACCTCAAAGAGGCATCACTTGAGGTATTACCAAATGGATCCATCGGGGCTTGCAATATGTTTAAGACAGTCATGTCGCTTGAAATGACAAACATCAACAACCCTCAGTACTTGTCGTGTAACTTGAACGTGGCTGCCTCGAGTAAGCCTCGAGGATATTCCAAAGGGTACGTGTTGTTTAAACTCTCCCATTCTAACTCTTACTATATACATTTCCCTCAGGTTGATTCCAATCTTTGACTATTCGCAATGATTGAAGACCACAGGCCGAAACCTCTTTCAGAGGCCTCTGGATCCAGAGAAGCAGCTGCAGGCGAGAGCTCGGTATGTGCCCTCCTGAGACCACTGTCGACGAGCGTTAATAACATCATCGCTGCCTCTGACGCATCCTTCATTCAGAGCCAGCCCCACGGCGGATTCCGTCAAACCCTGCGGAAATTCAAGAAGAATGTGACTAGAAAAGTTTCTGTACGTCTACATGAATGCTGGGCGAGTAGAATATGGCTTATGTTGTGCAGAAACGCTTGAAGCGTTTTCGCCACCAACCCCCTGTTGCCCAGAATGACACTCACGATGGTGCTTTGTCGAATCAGAATATTGAGGTAGGTGGTCTTTATTTCAATCTTGAACTTGCCTGAGGTCCACCAAGGATGCGTCGCCTCTGCATCCTTCCAATGATGACAAGCCTGAGAATCCCAGTGGCTGTGTGAACGAAGGAACGCCCGAAGAAGTTTCGAAGGTATCTACATACGCCAAATGATTTACTTTCCGTCTCTAACTTCTGGTTGGGGCACAGGTTCAGGCTGCTTCGTCTGGCGTTGAAGAGATTCTTGATCCTCAATTAGTCTATGCTGGACTTCGAGATGCGCGTGAGCATACAGAAAGTATTAGACCACTCGAGGGACATGTCGAGTCTGTGGCATCCGCAGCC
This sequence comes from Suillus brevipes Sb2, assembly GCA_011800875.2. NCBI lineage: Eukaryota > Fungi > Basidiomycota > Agaricomycetes > Boletales > Suillaceae > Suillus > Suillus brevipes. The sequence goes on along the minus strand of JRHT02000022.1, from coordinate 226,879 downwards.
AAGGATGGCCCACAAGATCTTGATGCTTCAGACAGTTTCCAGACCACATATCTTCAACCGCTCAAAATGTCTGAAACTGTCACTCATGAAAGCGCTTTGTCGAATCAGAGTATTGAGGTAGGTTGGTCATTATTTTAATCTTGAACTTGTCTGAGATCCACCAAGGATGCGTCGTGTTTGCGTCCTTCGAATGACGACAAGCCTGAGAATCCCAGTGGCTGTGTAAACCAAGGAGCGCCCGAAGAAGTTTCAAAGAAGGTATCTACATGCGCCAAATGATTTACTTTCCGTCTCTAACTTCTGGTTGGGGCACAGGTTCAGGCTGCTTCATCTGGAGTGGAAGAGATTCTTGGTCCTCAATTAGTCTATGCTGGACTTCGAGATGCGTGTGAGCATACAGAAAGTATGAGACCACTCGAGGGACATGTCGAGTCTGTGGCATCCACAGCCAAGGATGGCCCACAAAATCTTGTTGCTGCAGACAATTTCCAGACCACACTGGCATATCTTCAACCGCTCGAAATGTCTGAAACTATCACTCATGAAAGCGCTTTGTCGAATCAGAGTATTGAGGTAGGTTGGTCATTGTTTGAATCTTGAACTTGTCTGAGATCCACCAAGGGTGCGTCGCGTTTGCGTCCTTCCAATGATGACAAGCCTGAGAATCCGGGCGGCTGTGTGAACCAAGGAGCGCACAGAGAAGTTTCGAAGGTATTTACGCCAAATGATTTACTTTCCGTCTCTAAATTCTGGTTGGGGTACAGGTTCAGCTACAGGCTGCTTCTTCTGGCGTAGAAGAGATTCTCGATCCTCAATTAGTCTATGCTGGACTTCGAGATGCGTGTGAGCATACAGAAAGTATGAGACCACTCGAGGGACATGTCGAGTCTGTGGCATCCGAGTCCGCAGCCAAGGATGGCCCACAAGATCTTGATGCTTCAGAAAATTTCCAGTCCACATATCTTCAACCACTCAAAATTTCTGACACTGTCATTGAGAAACCTGCAAATGTATGGGTCACTCTTTTTGGTCAGGAGTGAGCTAATCTAGTTGCATAGGTACATCCTAAGAGGCGCGAAGAAGAGAGGATACAGCAGAAATTGAGAGACCTTGGTGTCTGCGTGCAAGGCTTCCAATGGATCAAACAATCATCAGGTTACCGTTGCGCAGGTGGCAGTCATTTTATTCACAACTCCCAGCTGCGCTAGTTCTGCATCGATTTCACGTACTAGTACAGGTCTGTACAGGTATACATTTTTTAGATGAGTGTGTTGTCGAGTCACGGCACTATGTTCAACTATAACGATGATAGAATGCAAGCTGAGGACCGAGGCTTTCGCAAGGAAGACGATGGCATCATAGTATTCCTTTACAAGGTCTGGATAATTAGATTTACTTTATTGGACGCATTCCAAGTCTGAGCGCTGAGATCTGAGATCTGAGACACGAGGGTTTGGAATGCAGGGTTTGAGGCAAGTTGCGGATCCGAGTCTCTTTCGCTCTTTTGAACAAGTAGTATTTTGGATGCAGGTCCGGGTAGAGGCCATGCCAGCACTAATGGACGGTGAGCGGGTGAGCCAGGGAACTGATTAGCTAATGTAAAGCCATCCAATTAATATTTACAACCAATTTCAAGTTATAACGCATCATCGATAATTCAAGAACGCTGAGCCCCGTGCTTCGAAGATTCGAAACACGCACCCGTCCTAGAGGTCCGGACGGCTACTCATAATGATCATTCATCTATTGGCATATGTCAGTGGCAGGCATTGAGACAACTTGAAAACCTCGTTGAGCCTTCCGAGTCAAGTTCAAGTTGGAGCACACAATCATGAATCAATACCCTCGCCGATGATATATCGATGAAGTTCTAGGGTCCCTAAATTACTAGTGCCTCTCTGGCATACGACCTCTGAGTCAGGCTTGAGCTTGAGCGCTCTCTCACTCCAAGTATGTCATCATCTGTTATCATCAAGATCCGCCTTTACTACACACCGGCATACTAAATAGTGCTTGCGCAGATCATTCTATACACGTGCCCTTCGAACCCTGGGTCAAAGTTCAAACTATTGGGCCTATTATCATCCAATCCCGAACGTATTTTTTCCTCCACACTACCACCACTGCCGCCGAAGAACACCTCCCAGACAATGTCTGATCGACGAGCTGCCTTGCTAAACAAGCGGTTCTATGATGTTCTCAAGGGCAGAGTCTCTATTGATCCACGAACCTGTCGCCTATTTCTCGATTCCATATGTACCCAACCAGATGTTGTGGTATGCGTAAGCAAAATAGTGGGAGAGCCAAAAGGACCCTCATATGTGCAGGAGGCGATGCGACTGGACTTGTCAGCGGAGTTTATGAATGGCATTGGTGCTGACGTTCTTCTGTATCTCCTCCAGGCCACAAGCATCAGCAGCAATGTCCTGGATCACCTGTTTGTTCAAATAGTCGAACCAAATTTCTTCTGGTCGGCGTTTAGCCACGCTTTTGCTTGTGGAGAGCTGGTCGAAAAAGCTCAACGTGCCTTCGCCAGCCTCCTCCTTCGGCTGTTGAACCTCTCTAACCACGACACAACACCCTATCTCGAACTAGCTGGCAGGCCAAATGTACTACCCAAACTCACAAGCTCTGAAATCTTGGAAGTCCGGCTCATTGGAGAGAAGATTAAACATATACTTTCGATGTACGGTTCGTCAGCTCCTCCCTCGGCTGCCAATGGCCCAGGCGGACGACACGACAATGATTTTGTCAATTTTCGTGAGATCGCTATCCTTCCTACAGCCGACGAAATTAGGTCCAAACAGCTACCATTCTTGCGCCACAGTTCGGAGTTAGAAGATGAATCCGGAGAAAGTACTCGTACTGCGGATTATCTCGATAACACATTTCGCCTTCTTCGCGAAGACATGATAGCAGAGATGAGAGAAGAACTTCAAGCGCTGGAAGGAAAGAACGTCAAGCGCCACCGCGCTAACCTGATAGATGGTGTTATACTCAAAGGCATTTACCATGGCACTGATGATAGGAAGATGCTATGGGGAATAACATTGGAGTGTGTCGACGACCTGCCATCTCTGAAGCGCATCCCTCCGAAAGAGAGGAAAGCGTATCTCACAGATGATCATGCCGGCTCCAAGATCCTTCGTCACCAGTCACTCGTCTGCGTAGTGGTTGATAACGAGGTGGTCGGCTTTGGCACTGTGAACCGAGTGGAAGATCTCTTGATCCGCAGCCCCCCTGTTATTGTTATTCAACTAGACGGGCGGGCGAGTACAAGCAGAACCATCCTCCGGCTCCGCAATGCCAAAGACGCGAAGCTTCTCCAGATTGACACTGCTCTTTTTGCTTTTGAGCCGGTGCTCAAGGCATTGCAGAAGACGCAGCACATCCCAGTATCAGATGAACTGTTGTTCTGGAAGCGCGGTTTTACTCTGAAGAACCCCCCGCAGATGGCTGATGATGTTATCACGGCCATTGAAGCCAACCACTCTGGAAACTTGCAACAATTGCTTCAGACTCCCGACCCCATACATTTGGATCGTTCGCAAGCCTTGTCGATTCTTTCTGGCCTGACTCAAAGGGTGTCTTTGATACAAGGCCCTCCAGGTATGTTCTTTGACGCTGCGAATTGTAAGCATACGCTTATGTGGCGGATCAGGGACCGGAAAGTCGTTTGTGGGCGCCCTCTTAGCCAAAGCTCTACACGACTTCACCAACCAGACAATTCTTGTTGTCTGTTATACCAACCATGCTCTAGACCAGTTTCTAGAAGATCTTCGCAAAATTGGCATTCCCGATAACAACATGGTTCGACTTGGAGGTAGAGCCAAACCGCAGCTGGCGCATCTCAACCTCTTCAATCCTAGTCAGAGAACGTCCCAGCCCCCGCGGACTAAGGCAGACTGGACAATGATCGATGAATTCAAGAACAGACTTAAGTATCTTTGCAGTCGCCTTGACAACTCTTTTACGGAATTCGTGGCGAATAGGATTCGTTATGAGGACATCTTAACGCATATCGAGTTTGAGGATGACGCTTATTTCGAAGCTTTTCGCGTTCCCAAGTCAGAAGACGGCATGGCTGTTGTAGGCCGCAGAGGCCGGGAGATTGACCCAACATATCTCATCGCGCTATGGGAGAGAGGCCGTGACGCTGGCATCTTCAAAAACGCAGCTCACCTGCGAACAGAAGAATCGGCTCGCATTTGGACCACCCCCTTGCCTGCCCGTCAGAAATTGTTGGCGAAATGGACGCAAGACCTTCAGAAGCAGATGGTAGACGATATTGGCACCGTTGGCAGAGAATACAACAGTTGTCAAATAGATCTCGCTCGGAAGTTTGGCGAGTCGTTGGTCGCAACACTTAAGGCGAAAAGGATCATTGCATGCACAACGACAGGTGCCGCAAAATTTACTGAAGACCTTCGCACTGCTGCTCCCGACGTTGTCCTTGTGGAGGAGGCTGGAGAGATTTTGGAGAGTCATATTCTGACCGCTCTTGGGGCAAACACAAATCAGCTGATTCTTGTTGGAGATCACAAGTACGTTTTCAATCACTACCTTCAGCACCTTGTTCTAAGTTATGAATTTAGGCAATTGAGACCGAAAGTCAATAGCTATGCCCTCCAGGTCGAGAGTGACCAAGGATACGACTTGAACAGGTCGCTTTTCGAGCGCCTTGTTCTAAAAGGATTCCCTCACGCCACTCTCACTGAGCAACATCGTATGCGGCCTGAAATCTCCGCTCTCGTTCGCGACCTCACATATCCCGAACTCACCGATGCCCCCAGCACTCGTGGCCGAGCCGATATTCATGGGATCCAAGATAACATCATTTTCGTCAACCATGCTCACCCTGAGGACAATGAGGGCAGAGTCAGCGATCGCAGCGATCTTGGTTCTGTGACTTCAAAACAAAACTCTTACGAAGCTGGCATGGTTCTGAAGATCGTCCGGTACCTCGCTCAACAAGGTTATGGGACGGATAATATCGTCGTCCTAACACCTTATCTTGGACAACTCTCCAAACTTCGGGAAGCTCTTAAGGCAGACAATGATCCAGTGTTGAACGACCTCGACTCTTATGACTTGGTCCGTGCGGGACTTCTCTCTCCCGACGCTGCAAAGACATCCAAAAGGAAAATAAGACTTGCAACCATAGGTATGAACTTCACCAGAACGAATACCTATTGTTCGACTGACTGGAGCAGACAATTATCAGGGAGAGGAAAGTGATATCGTGGTTGCTAGCTTGACACGATCGAATCCTGATGGCGCTATCGGCTTCATGAAGTCTCCTGAACGTTTGAACGTCCTCTTGTCTCGGGCCCGTGATGGTCTTATTCTCATCGGCAATATGGACACGTTCGAAAGCAAATCCCCCCTTTGGAGTCGTCTATTCAATCTTCTGAGACAAGCAACGCACATCTATGACGGGTTCCCCGTTAAATGCGAGCGCCATCCTGCGCGGAAGGCCATTCTGCGAGATGCCAATGATTTCGATGATCGATGTCCAGATGGAGGTTGTGCCGAGCCTTGGTGAGCGTCCTTTCAACGATGTTCGGTGCATCTCGCTGACCTTGTTCCTTTTAGTGGTGCCATGCTCAATTGTACCTTGCACCCTTGTCCTTCGAAGTGCCATCAACTTTTTGATCACTCCAAAGTACTTTGCCAACAGACGTTATTTGGGAAATGTGCGGCAGGCGTCCATAAAGTTTCATGGAAGTGTCATCAGGGGCCTCGCGCAACATGTACACCGTGCGAAAAGGATGTAGAGCGCATTCAAAAGCAGTTACTGCACGACGCAGAACTCCAGCAAAAACGTGATGCCAAGCAAGCTGCTCACGATACCCAAATGGCTGAAATGGATGCAAGACTTAAAGCCGAGGTCGAACTTATTGCAGATGCCAATACCGAGAAGCAGAGAGAGGCCATGCTTAAGCAGAAGGAACGAGAGATCCAAGAGGCAAAAGTTCGCGCGCAGAAAGCAGCAGGTTCCTCAAAAGATGGTAGTGCGAATCCATCCAAACCAACAGCTTCTCCCTCACAGCAATCTTCCGATCCTTCGTCTGCTCCTTCGCAACCTCCCAGTAGTCAAAAAAGCTCTGCTGCTCGCGATGACTGGGAGTCGCAGAAGAAGCTTTTAGGCGAGCAAAATGACGCGATTGATAATATTATGGCAATGACTGGACTGGAAGGAGTGAAGTCGCAAGTTCTACAAACCAAGGAGAAGCTAGACTTGATGAAACGCCAGGGAGTACCTGCGAACAAGGAGCGCCTGAATCTCGCGCTCTTGGGAAATCCGGGGACAGGTAGGAGCCCTTCTTTGGGTAATCTTTTCGCGTCAATTAGACTTTTCTGCAGGGAAGACAACGGTCGCAAGGCTATATGCCCAGTTTCTCGAATCGATACAAGTACTTCCAGGAAACGCATTTAAAGAAACCACGGGAGCGAGCCTGGCACATGATGGCGTCGGTGGTGCAAAGAAGCTTATCGAAGAAGTTATGAAAGTTGGCGGTGGTGCCATATTCATCGATGAGGCCTATCAACTAGTTAGCGCACAGGGCGGGTCCGGTACCGATGTTCTCGACTTTCTGCTAGCGGAAATGGAGAACCGCGTTGGAAGCCTTGTTTTCATCCTTGCTGGCTACAGTCGCCAGATGGAGAAATTCTTCAATCATAATCAAGGTCTTCCAAGTCGTGTCCCGCATAGATTCACCTTCGAGGACTATACTGACGAAGAGCTCCTTGATATGCTCGCTGATCTGGTGGAGAAACAGTTTAGTGGCCAGATGAAAGTCGAAGAGGGCATTCGAGGTCTTTATGGTCGAATCGCAGTCCGACGCCTGGGCCGTGGTCGCGGTCGTGAAGGGTTTGGGAATGCGCGTGCATTGCAAAATATGTTTGCGCAGATTCGTCAACGACAGGCTGCAAGGGTAGGGAAAGAGCGCAAGAACGGATCATCACCAGACGATTTCTTGCTCGTCAAGGAAGATCTTATTGGTCCCAATCCAGACTCCGTTCTTCCGAACTGCCCGTCGTGGATAAAGTTGCAAAAGCTCACTGGTCTTGAATCAGTGAAGCAATCCGTCAGCAACCTCTTCAACCTCATTAGGGCGAACTATCATCGCGAGCTGGCAGAAAAGCAGCCTCTTAATATGGCCCTTAACCGGGTTTTCCTGGGTTCCCCAGGGACTGGCAAGACCACTGTCGCTAAACTCTATGGTCAAGCACTGGCAGACCTAGGACTTCTCAGTAACGGTGAAGGTTCGGTGTTCGCTGAAGTTTATTTGAGGATCATTACCTGATTGCTGTCTTTAGTTGTGGTGAAGAACCCTTCAGATTTTGTCGGGCAACATCTCGGGCACTCTGAACAGAACACTAAGGCCATCTTGGAGAGTACTGTCGGAAAGGTCCTGGTCATCGACGAGGTGGGGTATATATGTCCGCATTTACCCTGTTGTTCTCATTGCCTCGCTAGGCATACATGCTGCACAGCAAGAATGGTGGTACCCCGGACCCCTATAAGACCGGTGTCATTGACACCATGGTTGCAGAGATTCAGAACGTACCAGGGGATGATCGTTGTGTCTTGTTATTGGGATACAAGGAGCAAATGGAAGACATGTTCAAGGCAGGTGTCCGGCTTCATGATCGAAATCTGGCTGACACATGAATCAGGATGTTAATCCCGGCTTTGCTCGGCGCTTTGCGATTGAAGACGCATTCATGTTCGAAGACTTCACTGAACCTCAGCTAGAGGAAATCCTTGAACGCAAGTTAAAGGATCAAGACCTCAGTGCGACAGAGAAAGCTAAACAAATAGCGCTTGGTCTTTTGAGCCGAAGAAAGAACCGTCCGAACTTTGGGAATGGAGGGGAAGTGGAAAACATGCTGACTTTCGCAAAAGACCGTTATCTAAAGCGGCAGGCATCGCAACCATCCCATCTGTCTCTGGACATCGTCTTCGAACCAGAAGATTTCGATCCTAATTGGGACCGTGATCAGCACGCTGCAGCAAACTTGGCTCAGTTGTTTGAAGATATGGTTGGATGCGAAGCTGTTATTCAGAAGCTAGGAGATTACCAGAACATGGCGCAAGGAATGAAAGCATCGGGACTGGACATGCGTAAGCAAATACCTACCAGCTTCATCTTCAAGGGACCGCCTGGTAATCAAATTATGTCCGAAGTTGTTCATGCATTGATGCCTTCTCTTCAGGAACCGGAAAGACGACCATCGCAAGGAAATTTGGTCAAGTCTATTATGACATGGGCTTTCTCGCATCCACAGAACTGGTGGAGTGTTCCGCATCAGATCTCGTTGGCGAGTACGTTGGCCAAACAGGTCCCAAGACGAAGAAACTTTTTGAGAAGGCCATCGGCAAAGTCCTCTTTGTGGATGAAGCCTATCGACTCAGCCAAGGTCATTTTGGGCAAGAAGCCATTGACGAAGTCGTAGGGCTGATGACCAACGAAAAATTCATGGGCAAGATGGTCATCATCCTGGCGGGATATGAGAAGGAGATGAATCAGCTCTTGGGCGCGAACCCTGGGCTTTCCAGTCGGTTTTCCGAGGACTTCATTCTGCCCAATATGTCGGCAACTCGATGCCTCGAGCTGCTTGACAAGGAACTGCGTGGTTCAAAGGTTGTCATTCAAGGGCTGTCTGATTCATCGTCATCACTATACGAGGAGATGCTAAGCATCATCGCTGACATGGCGAACCTCGAAAACTGGGGTAATGCACGCGACGTTAAATCTATTGCGAAAAAGTTAGCTCGCCCTGCGTTCATCTCGGCTGGGAAGGCTCCAGGGAGTTCACTGGTTGTTTCATCAGAAGACGCATTGAGTATCATGAGATGTCAACTCTCTGAGCAGCGAGAACGTCTCAACTTGCCAGATAAGATGGTGTCATCGGCCCATGGTGTCCCACAGATGGCTACATCAAGAAACATCCCTCCTCCTCCTCCTTCAACCTCTCAAACCGTGTCCACTACAGCTCCTCCAAAGCCGCCCGCTTCCAAGCCCTCTCGTAAACAAACACAGCAGCAACCGAAACCTCCCTCCAGCAGAGCATCTTCGCCAAACACCACTGTTTCAGACCAGGTTAGTGTCATACACTACATAAGACAACGAAAAGATTACTTAATCATCGCTTGCCCAGACACATGACCAGGTGCAACGGGATCCCGGCGTAGATGATGCCAGTTGGACGAGGCTGCAAGCAGATAAGGCAGCCGCGGAAGCAGCCGAAAGGGATGCCGCTGAAGAGTTGCGACAGCGTAACATTGCGCAGCAGAAAGCCCTGAACGAGCTGCGAGCTGCAGAAGCTGCTGCGCGGAAACTTGCGCAGAAAAAAGCAGCGAATGACAATGCCGCAAACGAGGAGCTCATGCGTCAGCGAGAGGCCGCTCGCATCCGTGAGCTAGAGGCTAAAGCCGCTCGAGAAAAAGCCTTGGCCGCGCTGAAGAAGACGCAGGAAGAGGAGGTGAGGAGGAGGCGTGCGGAGGCTCAAGTACAGCAGAAGTTGCGCCAAATGGGTGTGTGTGTTGCAGGCTATCGCTGGATCAAGCAGTCGGAAGGTTATAAATGCGCTGGTGGTAGCCATTTCGTTTCGAATGCCCAGCTGAATATCTAGGTCAGATTCGACATCTGGCTAATCCACTGGGGCAGCCTTACATTACCATTAATCTCCCTAAGCGAATCATGGACGAGTATTCCCTCCATTCTTGTTTGTATGCATTAAACTCCCCACTGTATATGATAACTGTGCAGGCGGCTGTTAATCCGACGAATCAAATTTCTACCAAATGATTTAACATACCATAGGCGCGTATTATCCATCCATCATCAAAACCTTGAGCAAACCAGTGTCATTCGAGGAAACGTTGCATGCTTACCATTGATATTTTGTAAAAACTGCATTGAGACACCAACCAGCTCCCGGGCCCCTGCAAGTTCCACTTGTTGATACTTTGCATAGTTTGTGCGAGCTGTGTAGACTGGCGACAGGGCTTGTCAAAGCTGAGAATCCTATTCAAGCACAAGATTGGGGTTATAGTCAATGCTTCGGAATAGGCAAACAGGCGTAGCTCAGAGAATAACTGGCTGAATTTTAATTGACATACTGTAAGCTTGGTGCTTACCTGAGTTCTCATAATCAACATAAATACTGTCCGCGATAGTCAAAGGTGTACTTTGATTATCACTGCCTTTTGGCGTAACTGTTAAGGGACGACAGTCTTAACATCTTACACATACATAGCTTTGTTCAAGAAGTGGACGGACTTCTCCGACGGACCCAAATCAAATCATAAAATTGCGTAGGTGGGGACTGCCAGTGGCGTTACAGACCTTTCGGAAAGTCTTGACTCACGTGTTCGAAATGGTTCAAAAATAGTAGAAATGTTGAAAATTCAAATAAATCGAAAATTCAGCAAAGTCTCCTTCGAAGTCGAGCAGAAAAGCATTACTGTCACTCTTTTGAACATTAGATTTTGTATAATACAGTAACTGAATGCTCTGATGAGGAGAATGCCTCTCATTCACAACACTCTGATGATGAATCTGTTGATGATTCAGATGCTGAAGAGGATATACTTGCTACGTCGTTGACAATGAAATCGTAGAACTCTGCGCCGTCTATAGATCCCTCAACGACTCAGATAGTCATTATATAGTCGTCAATGGTGAGAGCCGGCAACATGCTGTATCGAATGCCTCTGTTCAAGCGGACAGTGTCAAAGGGGGCTTGTCCACTGAGTGACCAACCATATTTAGGGAGTGTGGTGCGGTCATCTTTGTTTGACTCGTCCAGGAACACAAGCTGCTCAGCTGTAACGAGGAGCTCATGCGTCAGCGAGAGGCCGCTCGCATTCGTGAGATAGAGGCTAAAGCCGCTCAAGAGAAAGCCTTGGCTGCGTGGAAGAAGAAGCAGGAAGAGGAAGCGAGGAGGAAGCGCGAGGAGGTTCAAGTACAGAAAAAGTTGCGGCAAATAGGCATGTGTGTTGCAGGCTTTCGTTGGACCAAGCAGTCAGACGGGTATCGATGCGAGGGTGGTTCTCATTTCGTTTCGAATGCCCAACTGAATATCTAGGTCGGATTCGACATCCTGGTCAACCCACTGATGTGGCCTTACATTTTCACCTGTCTCCCAAGGCGAATCATGGACGAGTGTTCCTTCTATCCTTGTTTGTATGCAATGAATTCAACTGGATTCCCCTCTGTATATGCCAACTGTTTCAGTTACTGTGAATCCGACGAATCAAATTTCAACCAAATATTATCTGCTCTAACATAACCTTAGTCGCGTATTATCCATCCGTCATCAGAACCTTTGAGTAAACTGTCGATCGAGGAAACATTGCATGCTCACCGTGGATAGCTTGTAAAGACTGGATTGAGACATCAACCAGCTCCCGGGCCCTGCAGGTTCCAGTGCCACCAGTCGATAATTTGCATGGTTCGTGCGAGCTGTGTAGACTGGCGACGGGGCTTCTGCGAGTTAAGGCTGAGAATCCTATTCAAGCACAAGATGGGACTTCAGTCGATGCTTCGGAATAGGCATACAGGCGTAGCTCAGAGAATAACTGAGCTGAAATTTGATTGTCATGTAGCTTGTTCAAGAAGTGGACGGGCTTTCCCGGCACCCACATCAAACCATAAAATTGCGTAGGTGTCGGGCGACGGGGATTGGCGTGACTGAGCGCCGTTACGAGAATAATAAGGCTCAATCGGAGTCATCGGACCACCGTTGGCACATATTGCAAACTTCAAACCATGTGTCAAAACACATCAACATTTTGATCTACATTGGATCTACATAAGTTGTGCACTGCGACGTCAGGTCTACTCTATTTTTATCTGAGGAAGACAAATGGATGATAGCAAGCTAGAGGTGGGCACGTTGATCAGTTAAGCGGTCTAAAACGCACAAATATTTCCCGCCGTGGATGGTTCAATGACGCAGAATATCGAGTTAATCAAGGACCGCAGAACCCACTCAGTCGCTTCAGGATGCGATCGTCAACGTGAACCCTGAGCCAAAACTAGCCTCTCCAGACACTATGCAGTCAGTTCAGAACCAACCTCACCAGTCTCATCCCTGCTTTCTGCGCTACTTACTAAAGAGAAGATGTACACGGCCTCCGAGTCAGTAGGTTCAGCGGGCATGACAAGGTGGCAATTGCAGTCACGCCTTCAGACACTGCAGTTGGTTTCAACCCAACTCCCATTAAGGTTGTCGCCTGCTCAAGAACAGATATGCCTGGTCCACCGAGTGGGGATAATTTGTGATCCGTCCGACAAAGCCTGTGCCTACTTGATCCACAGATGCCTGTAAGTCAATCCTCGTTCTGCATGCCCGTAGTCCTTATCGTCTCTTCCAGTGATCGCTTTGAAATAGATACCCGAACAACCGGATGTGTTACTAGTAGTAAACTTGAAGACCTCTTCATGCATTGTATACAGCAGCACCCCATGATCCGAGAGGACTTTCGTCACGAGAAAGATCTTGAGGCACTAGCACCACCACAGGTTCGTGACTCTCCTTCCTTCATATTTCATATCCCTACGCCAGTTCGTCTTACACGCATTATCATCCTATGTCCACTAGAATTGCGATAATGTTATGCTATGGACATACCATCCATGCACGTTGAGCTGTCCCAGCCTTGATTTGAAATCTAACTACCCACGACATGAATTGGTTCTATAGCTCATCGTCTCACCCGTTGACTGAGATAAATTCAACACGAGCCACCGACCTTCGACATTGTAACCAACCGGACCGCACATGCCACCGAGGAGACACCTCGTGATCCTCAGGGCATCATCAAAGTATACAAGTCAATTAGTGCCCGAATGAGTGATACTAAATCACACTGGGATTCATTGGAGGATGACAGTGCTACCACTGAAGATTCTTGAAGATGGTCATCCCGGTGGCGATGCTTAGTGGGCCGCCTACGCGGGCTTTGAAGGGCTTCTGATCATCGACTGACATGCAAGTTTGTAAGGGCGCATCTCCTAATCGAATCGTTTGATTCATGGTCCTCAGTCTTTCAGCATGCGCTCGGATAAACTCAGAGTGATAGCATTTGGAGTCATGCTAGTCTGGATTTCGATAGTTCATTTCACTTGAAAGCTAGGTGCGAGGCGTAGGGTGATATAGAACACAACAGTACACTCAATATTGTTACAATCGGAATATAATCAGTGAGTAGGGCTAGAAGTATTGATTTAGCAACTACGAGAGACGGTCAAGGCTAAGAACTCACGCATCTCGGCAATTCGCCCAGGATTCTCCATGACTCATGCGACTCAAATCAATCTCTAGCCCACTGGGTATCACAAACACGGTTCCAGGATGATACAATGGTTGTTCTCGGTTAGGGGGCGGTACCCAGAAAAGCAGCCGGCGATCAGCTCCTACCATCCATCCATCCTTCGGCACAGCAAGCCCGGTTGGATCATTGAATTCATGAGTGGTGGTCTCGAGTAGCTCAGCAGGATTGCGCAATGCATGTTCCAAGCGTGAGGCGAGGCAAACGGCGCGATGTCTATGCGAAGAAGATGCAGAGGAATGGATTTCAGTGTGCTCCACGAATGGCAGCCCCGTTGCTGCATCCCATACCCGGACAGTGGAATCTTGTGAACCAGACACGATGCGAGTGCCATCGGGCGAGAACGAGACTGACTG
>JRHT02000022.1:113263-209755 GCA_011800875.2 Suillus brevipes Sb2 | reverse complement strand
TCCCTATACTTTATACTTCCTTCCTCTCAGTGCTTGGACACCACCACGATCACGGAGTTCTAGAAAGAGCACTGCTTTCAGGAGAGCCTAGTACCCCACGACGACATATGTTACGTACTTCTCCAGAAGTTCAAATGATGATCATTGTGTAGGCCAACAAGCCCATAGATAAAGTTTCGCTAGTGACCTTCTCTGCTATTCCTGATGCCCGTACGTCTTGCTCCTAACTGAATGTCCGTAGACACCTAGTTCATCCGTGTCCGAAACAGCCTGCCTAGTGTTTAATAGGGGTGAGCCACCTGGTCCGTATAGACAAGAACTCGTCCGCTGTTACACTCCCTCAACCCAACTTTGGTTGACGTCACAGACTTCCGCACTGACGTTAACGGTGGAACAGTACGGGCGACTTGGATGACTGAGCCTCCGGCACATGTAGAAGAGAAATCATTCACCGCGTCTTTCGTTCCACTCTGACCACTCCAACCAAGACTTGACTGACATATCACAGACCTCTCCGGCCAAAACCAAGCCCCAAGTGCAACCAGCGTAGGACTCCGCTGACTCACGCAAGACGCCAGAAACTAGTTGAGCTATAAGACGGGGTAGCTTGGTAGGTGCCGCCCCAAACACGCAAAATCTGGCGATCTGACTAGTCGAACGGTGGGTGGAAATCGAAGTTCAACGACAGTACGTAAACAGAAGGAGCTTATTTTTATCTCACCTGGACTGAACATTGCAGCGTCTTGAAACGCTATACACAATCTCATCCACGCTTACTAGTAATGTCTTACTAACCGCCCGACAAGCAACATGTATGGGAAGTTAAGGGTCATAACTCGATCAGGATGACAATATTATTGGTTGCCACCAGGCTAGCTCGGATATTATAATAAGAGCATTGCCGCGAGTGACCATGTCTGGAAAGCCTTTCAGAACTGAGTGAATACCAAACTACACCAACGGCTTTCGAGCACGTGAACAACTTGTTCGAAGTAATGTTAGTGTAAAGTCAAAACATACGGAGACTTGCCGAAGTTCGAGTAGTATAGAGTGTTCAAATAGCTGACTTCAGAGCAGAACAAGAACGTATCCTAAGAGTCAGAACTGAGCCTTTCTTGCTCGGGACAGCGGACAGAAGAATCGAGCGTCCTTCCTACCCTGTAACTCACGTAACGACAACGAGAACCTCATAGCAGTTCTTCATATCTCGCCACCCTCCGGTTAATTAGTACTTGTACCTGTATAATTGGGAGGATGTGGTTAGTACCCAGCGGGAGCGAACGACCTAGTTCAATACTGTCTGCTCTAGGTGCTCGACGATCGACTTTGGGGACGCCAGTTCGTCTTACACGCGTTATCATCCTATGTCCACTAGAATTGCGATAATGTTATGCTATGTACATATACCATCCATGCACGTTGAGCTGTCTCAGCCTTGGGTTGAAATCTAACTGCCCACGATATGAATTGGTTTTACAGCTCTTCGTCTCACCCGTTGACTAAGATATATTCAACACAGGCCACCCGACCATCGACGTTATAACCGATCGGACCGTATCCGCCACCGAGGAGATCCTCGTCGGCGTATTTGTACAGTTTTTCTTCCAGGGCATCATCGAAGTTGGGCAGTACTACGAGGTACTACAAGTCAATCGGTGCCTAAACGAGTGATACTAAATCACTGGGATTCATTGGAGGATGACAATGCTACCACTGAAGATTCTTGAAAATGGTCATCCCGGCGCCGATGCCAGTTACGCAGGTTTTGAAGGGCTTTTAATAATCGACTGACACAAGAGTTTCTAAGGGCGATCAACACACAACCGCGTCTCCTAACGGAATCATTTGATTCATGGTCCTCAGTGTACGGTGTGCGCTCGGATAAACTCAGAGCGATAGCATTTGGAGTCATGCCTAGACTGAACTTCAGCGGGTCATTGCACTTTAAAAACATCAAATTCAAGCTCGGTGCGAGGCGTAGGGTGATATAGAACAGAACAGTACACCCAATATTGTAACAATCGGATTATCATCACTGAGCCGGGCTAGAAAGGTTTGATTTAGCAACTACAAGAGATGGTCAAGGCTGATAACTCACGCATCTCGGCAATTCGCCCAGCGTTCTCCATGACTCATGCGACTCAAATCAATATCTAGCCCACTGGGTATCGCAAATATAGTCCCAGTAGAATGAAATGGTTGATCTCGGGTAGGGTATGGTACCCAGAAAAGCAGCCCACCATCAGCTCCCATCATCCATCCATTTTGCGGCACAACAAGCCCGGAGCACATGGTGTGATGGCCGGAGCACATGGTGTGATGTATACGCAAAGAAGATGCAGAGGAATGGATCTTAGTATGCTCTTGAAACTGCTGCGCTGTCGCTGCATCCCACACCCGGACAGTGGAATCTTGTGAACCAGACACGATGCGAGTGCCATCGGGCGAGAATGAGACTGACGAAACAACATTGATGTGCCCTAGGAAGGGCTTACCCAATGACAGCCCCGTCGCTGCATCCCACACCCGGACAGTGCAATCTGAAGAACCAGACACGATGCGAGTGCCATCGGGCGAGAACGAGACTGACAAAACCGAAGAATTGTGCTGGAAGGGCTTACCCAATGGCAGCCCCGTCGCTGCATCCCACACCCGGACAGTGTGATCTTCTGAACCGGACACGATGCGAGTGCCATCGGGCAAGAATGAGACTGATGAAACAACATTGATGTGCCCTAGGAAGGGCTTACCCAATGGCAGCCCCGTCGCTGCATCCCACACCCGGACAGTGAAATCATCTGAACCAGACACGATGCGAGTGCCGTCGGGCGAGAACGAGACTGATGAACCGAATTAGTGTGCCCTCGGAAGGGCTCACCCAATGGCAGCCCCGTCGCTGCATCCCACACCCGGACAGTGGAATCCCATGAACCAGACACGATGCGAGTGCCATCAGGCGAGAACGAGACTGACTAAACCGAATCGGTGTGCCCTTGGAAGGGCTCACCCAATGGCAGCCCCGTCGCTGCATCCCACACCCGGACAGTGGAATCTGAAGAACCAGACACGATGCGAGTGCCATCGGGCGAGAACGAGACTGAAAAAACCGTACCGGTGTGCCCTCGGAAGGGCTCACCCAATGGCAGCCCCGTCGCTGCATCCCACACCCGGACAGTGGAATCCTAAGAACCAGACACGATGCGAGTGCCATCGGGCGAGAACGAGACTGAAAAAACCGAACCAGTGTGCCCTTGGAAGGGCTCACCCAATGGCAGCCCCGTCGCTGTATCCCACACCCGGACAGTGATATCTGGAGAACCAGATATGATGCGAGTGCCGTCAGGCGAGAACGAGACTGATACAACTGAGGCGGTGTGCCCGCGGAAGGGCTCACCCAATGGCAGCCCCGTCGCTGCATCCCACACCCGGACAGTGGAATCGTGAGAACCAGACACGATGCGAGTGCCATCGGGCGAGAACGAGACTGACAAAACCGAAGAAGTGTGCCCTTGGAAGG
This sequence comes from Suillus brevipes Sb2, assembly GCA_011800875.2. Taxonomy (NCBI): domain Eukaryota; kingdom Fungi; phylum Basidiomycota; class Agaricomycetes; order Boletales; family Suillaceae; genus Suillus; species Suillus brevipes. Next base: position 206,238 of record JRHT02000022.1, on the reverse strand, counting down.
GCTCACCCAATGGCAGCCCCGTCGCTGCATCCCACACCCGGACAGTGGAATCTTATGAACCAGACACGATGCGAGTGCCATCGGGCGAGAACGAGACTGAGTAAACCGAACAAGTGTGCCCTGTGCCCTCGGAAGGGCTCACCCAATGGCAGCCCCGTCACTGCATCCCACACCCGGACAGTGGAATCTCAAGAACCAGACACGATGCGAGTGCCATCAGGCGAGAACGAGACTGACAAAACCGAAGAAGTGTGCCCTCGGAAGGGCTCACCCAATGGCAGCCCCGTCGCTGCATCCCACACCGGACAGTGGAATCTTGAACCAGACACGATGCGAGTGCCATCGGGAAACGACTGACCAAACCGAAGCAAGTGTGCAATGGAAGGGTGAAAATGGCAGCGCTGATGCATACAGATGCGGCGTGCTGTGTAAAATCATCCCACCAAACAGTTGGACGAATCTCTGCACATCCATTGCAGTGGACAAGACATCTTTGTATCCGGATTGGGCCTGTGTTCGCGGATTAGTACTTCTCTTGACACCACCAGATGGCTTCTCACCTTCAGCCACTGGGAAATGAGTGGAAGCACGGCAACTGCGCTGCCGAGTGCATCGAGGAGGCCGAGTGCTTCAATCCAGAAGAGTAGCCGCTCGTTGTCGAAGAATGATCTTATTTCCTTTGCGAGCTCTGGGTTGAAGGTCGTTGCTTGTACGTGCGTAGCCCAAAAACGACAGGAATAGGACAGATGTAACGGAATGCACGTTGTGACTCGATCCTGCAGTCCGATGTCTTTGCTATTGGGGAGATGTGAAGACTTTAAATTACACATATTGAAGCGAAGATCATGTTCCATCACTCCAAGTGATGCAAAAGCAAGATTGCGTTGCGATTTTGACAAATCCACGAAAAAGTCTCCGCTGGATGGTCTGGATGATTCTTCTGTCAGGAATTCGCGGAAGGATGCATGAAGCGGTCGGATGGGGCTAGATGGGTTGGTGGTGCCGCTTAGCAAGGATCCCATATGTTCCACTATGACTTCAACTTTGTAATGCTCCCCTTGGTCTGGAAAATGGCTCCGCATGGCATTCAGGGCATCTAAAGGAAGGGGTTCGGCTGAACCAAGTATTTGTCCCATCACGGAATGAAACCTCGCTAGCACTCGCTGATACTCGATTTTTGTTCTGCCCTTCCCCATAAATTCTCCTAAAATGAAGTTATACATGCCATACAATAAGTCCTTCCGCTCTCCATGATCGTGGGACATGACAGCATTGAAGCAATCAATAGGATACGAGCCAGCAGAGGTTCGAATGTATTCACATGCAAGACGTGCCCACTCGAATAGTCCATCAGCTTTGTCGGCGAGGTCTCCAAACTCTTTGTCCCCAAGATCAGACACCTGGTTCAGCTCATGAGACACAAAAGTGTAGATGTCTCTCTTCGAGACTGCTTCTGGAATCTCGTCCATGGATAACCGTTGAATATGGCGAGCATCCCGAAATTCATCATTAATATCGCGGAGCGGGCGAGACGTGACGAGGATCCGAAAGTTGGATGGGAGTTCGGTGATTTGGGGAAGACCCTCGGCCTGTGTACCAGCGAGTATGCGGAGAAGGTTGCGTCGTGTCTCGACTCCGCCGCTCTCATCCAGCGCTTCGATCACAATTAAGACAGGCCTCACGCTCGACCCAGATAACTTCATTAGCGGTTCCATAAACAGCTTGCGCCACTGCTGGATCATATCCGTCGTGTTCTTGAGCGCATTTGCATGTTCGACTGCATGAGCCAAATTTTGTCTCATCTCCGGATCACGGTCAGCGAGGTCGCGAGCGATGGTGGAGAAGACTTTTTGATGACGCTTGTCGTCTTTAAGGTCGAAGCAGAAACACGAACCGAGCTCTCCCAAGTCGTTGAACCAGTTAGCGATTGTGTGAGCGATGGCCGATTTGCCTGTGCCTGCAGGGCCAGATAGCCACAGCACACGCTGAGCGGCATCTTTGTCGTTGATCCATTTCGTGATCTGGGAGATAATGTCCGTGCGTGTGCCGAGTAGACATTGTTTCTCGGTATTTAGTCCCGCGCCTGCTGCGTAAGGCATAGTGCTGAGATCCAGTTTGGCACCCAGTTCGTCACCTGAAGGGTATGAGCGGATGCAAAGTCGGAAGCACGTCCAGATTCTTACTCGTACACCGGACAAGGTCGGCTACGTCTCGAATAGCTTGGTCCCGAAATTGTTGCATAAGCGTATCCAAAGCGTCGTTGTATCGTGTGATCAGACCATCTGCATCCGAGACAGCATTTTTCCTGAGTCTCTTCCCTGTGATAATAGTATAAGATTCACCATATGCGGAGTGCAAAATAACTCGATGACTTACAAAAGCTCTCGTCCCAGTAGTTACTGATGAAATACGCGCACTCTGAAGTCTGCTGGGCAATCCGTCCAGCGATAATGTGCTTGGATGAAAGCTGGCTGATAGTGTTGCCTTGTGACATGAAACTGTAGACCTCTTCTAATTTGTCGAGAAGAGATTGTACCGATTGGTCGCGTTTCGTTTGAGCGAGAACAACCTACATAGAGTCAGCAACTGCCGAACAGGAGACTGAAAGTACATGTACTTTGGATGCAGCAGACAGCGCACCCAACACCAACTTTGCGTAAGGATGTACCTATGCAGCTTGATTAGCTCACTTCCGACTAAGAAGTGTGGCCCATACATTCGCAAGATTCTCAATGACAGTGTCAAAATTTTTGAGTGGTTGGAGATATGTGGCCTGGAAATTGTCTGCAGCATCGAGATCCTGTGGGCCATCCACGACTGCGGATGCCACAGTGTTGACATGTCCCCCGAGTTGCTTCGCACTTTCTTGACGCTTACGCGCATCTCGAAGTGCAACTAATTGGGGATCAAGAACCTCTTCCTTGCCAGATGAAGTAGCCTGAACCTGTGCCCCAACCAAAATTTAGAGACGAAAAATAAATTATTTGGCGTGAATACCTTCGAAACTTCTCTGTGCGCTCCTTCGTTCACACAGCCACTAGGATTCTCAGGCTTGTCATCGTTGGAAGGATGCAGAGGCGACGCATCCTTGGTGGACCTCAGACAAGTTCAAGATTAAAATGAAGACCACCTACCTCAATATTCTGATTCGACAAAGCACCTTCGGGAGTGTCATTCTGGACAGCAGGGGTTTGGTGGCGAGAACGCTTCAAGCGTTTCTGCATAGTATGAGCCATGTTCAGCTCGCCCAGCACTCATGTGGACATACAGAAACTTTTTTAGACACATTCTTCTTAAATTTCCGCAGGGTTTGACGGAATCCGCCGTGGGGCTGGCTCTGGATGAAGGATGCGTCAGAGGCAGCGACGATGTTATTAGCGCTCGTCGACAGTGGTCTCAGGAAGACACGTACCGAGCTCTCGCCAGTAGTTGCTTCTCTGGATCCAGAGGCCTCTGGAGGTTTTGGCCTGTTGTCTTCGGTCATTGCGAACAGCCAAAGATTGGAATCAACCTGAGGGTAATGTATATAAGAGTTAGAGGGATGGGAGTAGAACAGAAGTTTAAACAACAAGCACCTATCTTTGACTCCAGCGCTAATCATTCAGCCACGTTCAAGTTACACGGCGGCACTATATTTGTCATTTGAAGCATCACGACAGATATTCGAACTTCGAGTCTTAAACAATTGCAAGCCCCGATCCTATATGATATGTTGGACTTAGAATTAACAGCGAGCTCGACTCGGAAAGCGCCGAGATGTGGCTGAACCTTAAATCTTCGGTGTATGCAGAGTAGTGAATTTTTTATGTAGTAGACTACGGTTTTGCAACGATTCACTCCGTAAAGACTCGACGAAAATCCTATATGATATTCGTTAGTCTTACTTAGTCGACCATTGTTCAAGTTCTCCAGCTCCGGGCTGTGCCCACTGCGGCACTGCCCATCAAAATTATCCCAGGGTGCCGCGTCTGGAAGCTTTAATTTTATTTAGTAATCCTATTACCAATCGAGCCTCTTCCGGAGTTTTCATTTAGTCCGCCTACAATGGCCCTACATCATCGTACTCTCTTTTTCGCCAAGCCAGCTGCATGCATCGACACCTGTATTAACGTTTCATTTTCTTTTGGTCCCACACCTTTGTTTGCTGCATCTACTTTTACATCCACCGATCCTTTCTTTGTGCCTGCAGTAGCCTTCTGATTCAGCACAACCCGCAGTCGATATTTGGAGCACTTTCAGGCAACGCTGCCCTGGCTTCTGCTCCGTCTATACCTGAAGTTGGACTCTGGAAAGAAGCCTGCTAGCACGATTTCCGAACCTGCTGTTACATCGCAAAATACTGCTGCCAGCACCGCAAAACAGACTAGCCCTTTACCTGCGTTCTCGGCGGCCATCCAATCCAGCCTTGGGAACGAGTTCGCTACAGAAGTTCTCGTTTGGTCAACCAAAGGTACTTGGTTCTGGCAGCAATGCCACTCCTGCATCAAAATTCGCTGAGACCTCGAAAGCGTTCAAGCCCAAAGGAGCAGAAACTGAGATGCCCAAGTTGTCATTTGGTTTACTCTGTGGTGGTTTAGCATCCAAATTTAGTGCTTCATCGACACACAAGCCACTGCCAGGCTTTGGAGGACATCAGCCTTTGCCACAGCTCCACAGTGAGGTGGTAACGCGAAGAAGACGACACACCATTATCAATCTTTGACGCCAAGGAAGACGGAAGGAAGGCTGGTACTTCTACATCCACAGTCTTTGGTGGTTCCGGCTGTGGTGCACACTTTGCCAACGGCGTCTCGAGCAATATTTGAAAGTCCAGTGATGATGCGGGCGGGTCTGCATCGACTCCAAATGATGTATTTGGCAATGCTACGCATTATCTACAACTCCCTGCTGTATTTGACAGTGCCCGACGCACTTTCGCGTTCGTTTGGCAATGTATTGATCAAACCCGCAGATAATACGAAGCCGTCACCGTTTGTTCCTCTATCAAGCAATACTATCTCCTCTGGCTTTTCGTTTTGGGAGGATTCCACTGCGCCTTCTTCATTCGGCACTGATGATTCTACTGCGTGTCTGCATTATCGACACTCACATTTGCATTTAGATCTTCTGTGTTCAGTCAACCATAGACGGGTACACCAATCGGTCTTTGGCAAACCGTTGGCATCTGTGCCTTGTCACGGACTGGGACCGGAAGTAGCACATTCATTTTCAGAGGTCAGCCCAGAGGCCGAAATCAATAGCAAAGGTCAAGTACTAACGAGTCTTCGGAAGAGAAGGGGAAGCAAGTCATGCCTGGGGATTAGACTTTTGGGTGCAGACAGACTACATGATATATAGAGTGCATGCAATGTTGTTAAATCAATACATCAGTCCAAAAACCAAAGGTCTGAGGGTGAACCGTGATGAGATGAGGCCATGAGGACCATCCAAACACAACAGGACGAGGGACATGTCGAGAGTCAACAAAACAAGATGGGACGGAAATAATGGCCTGAGATGCGAGGCAGGCCATGCTTAGTAAACGCTTATGGACCGGAGGGTCGTTGAAATGATAACACACCGGTTGGGCGTCATCATTCGGACTGTACGTATGTGGCGACGCCTCAGTAGTCGCTGGTGTGCTGGTGTATGCGGATCGAGACGGATAGAGGAGGTACGGGTTGGAGTGCTCGAATGAGAGTCTCGTCGAGACAATGAATTTGGTCTGGTAGACATATCAATACGATACTCCGGATCCACCTGAAAGTGGGACATGCATGAGCGATATTCGCAACAAGTTCAACGACCAACTAGCGATGAGCACAGATGTGTCATATGGATCTAGATTATGAGCAGGGCCATATGGTCCATCGATGAAGACTTTGAGTTTATCGCCCCTCGAGGTTGCCTTGAGGCAGCTTCTTTCAAGCGGGCAGTGAAACCCTTCGTCACGTGAATAAAAGAACACGAGCTCTGTCCAGAGCGGAGTACTAGAACAAGAGCGCAGTCTGACCTGAATATACTTTTCACCTCGTGGCTTCTGTTCCTTGGCCGCATCAAAGATATTTTAAAGCTTGCGATGGTGAAAAGGTGGGCTTCGGATGGCAAGCGTGAGACAGTATAATAAGATGGATGGTTTGTCCAGGCGCCTAACGGAAATGAGATGGGCGGTGCAAACGCAACTGAACAAAATCATCCGACATGGTTCAGTGGTCGCATTCATTGTAGACGACCCTGATCTGATGGGTAGAACACCACGGGCCCAAGGATGCGAACAAGGCGGCCTGATCCCCAGATCACAAAACAGGGATAAATTCAGGTGAGTCTGGCAATCATGATTTGAAAATATTCGAGTTGTGCATTTGACAGAACTCACACATTATAGAAGTAAGCATAGACAAGGAAAGCGCTTGAATCAATTCTAGGTGAGTGACACAAACAATACAACTGAAATGAGCTCACAGAACTATAGTGAAATGAACGTAGAAGAAAATCTCATATGCATGACCTTGAATGAGGCGCATGCAGATGACGCATAAGATAGTCAAGGTAACAATGACAGTGATGCCGCATTTTAGCCAGGGCTCCTTGAGGTATGGCCGGAATCTGTATTGTGTCAGTGCATTGTATTCCGCCCGCGATGAATCTGCCTGAGCACGTATGGCGCGTTTTTGGCAAGATAACAACGACACTAGGTATCATGCGGTGGACATAGTTAAGCTTTGACAACAGTGTTATGAAGAAGTGACGGCAAACAGACTTGCCTTGTGGGACTTAATGACGGTAATTACTGTAAATTCAGCAACCAGGTGAGAATGTCAATGCACGAGCCGTACATGACACTGTACTGTTCTAAGTTCCAACTGCGGTGATCAGTGGGAGGTGGCAAGCGGAGCGGTTGCGCCGGGGTGTAAATTGGATTGGCTACCAGCGGAAAGTGCCAAAATTATCAGTACGTTAGACGCGCAGGCTGTAGAAGCAAGTGCCAATATTACCATATGATATCCCCGCGGCCGAGGCAGATTTCCTAGATCTTACTGCTTCGCAGGTGCCAAGTTTGACTCTATTGGCGCCGGAGGCTCCAACACTGGTAGCCTGAGCATGTAACGATTTGGTTCGAGCTCCCTCCCGCAGCCTGACCTTGATTGTAGGAACTTGGAAGCAGTCATAACAACACATGAACATCGGGTGTAGAAAATTGCATCATCAACCTGCCGAAAGAATTTACATGAGAGATTTTGGTGCGCTCAGAGTGACGGAGTGGCTCAAGCGAGTCAAGCTGGAGAAATCAGAATTGGCTGCTCGACCGTGAGAAACTTCGGTAGTCACCCGGTCCACTGAAACTTGAATCGAGCACAACACAGTCATGTCCAACAGCACCAAACCGCGTGTTGACGATGAGGATGACGTCGATGATCTCGACGGTCAGAAACCGACCATATTTTCATTATCTAGATGCGCTTATAAAGGCTAGCAGATGTCCTGGATCAATTTACCCCTTCCAAGGTCCCCGTGTCCAGTTCTTCCCAACCATCGACGTCGACGTCGACGTCATCGCCTGCTGTGAATGTACCAACCTCGTCTCAGGCATCGAAACAAAAGCCATCCTCGGCAAATGCTGATTTTGGAGCTGATTTCGCGAAATCGCTTGCTGAAGAAATGGAGTCTCTGTGGCGCGACATTGCACAGCAGGAAGTGAAGGAAGGTTTAAACGATGAAGATGAGACTTCGGAACAACGAGAAGAACGGGAGCGCAGCCTCGCAGCGGCCTGGGAAGCCATGTTGATAGAAGGGATGGATGGCTCGGCTGATCCATCACTCACACAGGGAGCACCTATTGCCCCAAAAACTGGAGAAAAGGATGGTTTCCAATCACGCATCCGAAACACTATGAACAAGCTCAAAGAGAGCGAGTCAGGCTTGAAATCGTCAGATCCGAGCAGTGCTGCTACTAGTACTGATCCTCTCGAGGCGCTTTTATCCCAGTTGGGAGGCGAGGATGAAGAAGAGATGCAAGGTGTTCTGGAAGCTATGATGGGCCAGCTTATGGGCAAGGATGTTTTGTATGAGCCCTTAAAAGAACTCTCGGACAAGGTAGGCATATTTCTTGACATAACGGAACCTCTGATTTTTTCCTTTCGTCATATCTGCAGTTCCCGGACTACCTCAAGGCAAACGCAAATACCTTGACGTCCGATGATAAGTCACGCTATGATGCGCAGATTATCTGCATGAAGCAACTCCTTGAAATATTTGAATCGAAAGATTACACCGACGACGATGACAAGATCAGAACCAAAGTTGTTGATCTCATGGGCGAGGTGTGTTAGCCCTAAGTCTACTATACTTGACATCGCGTTGACATCGCTGGTATAATCACAGCTTCAAAGACACGGATCTCCCCCGGAGGAAATCATGGGTCCATTGCCCCCTGGATTGAGCATGGGCGCTGACGGTATGCCAAATATGCCGGATAACTGTGTTATCAGTTGAACACATATCTGCGGAGGGAATGAATAACTTTAAGCGAATACCTGAACTTGCAGGTTGCATCAACAGTGCTGATCTAGTTTCTTTCGTAGAATTCATCACTTACCCGTGATACGAAATCAGGCCCCAGCTTTGTGTGCCCACTGGTGCTCGATTGTTGTATCTGCTACATTAACGATGCGATACTTGTAGCCTTTTCTACTAATTGGTTACTTGCCGGAACAGGCGAGGATTTCTCAAGAGTTGTATGCTTATGAAAACGAGGTTCTAGTCTCGGTCCGCGTCAATTCGATCTCTGGTGGATGATTCACCCTCGATGTTACCTTTATAGCTTAGCGGTGTAGGGTTTGAATTATGTTCCACAGTTCTTCAAGATGGCTTGGAATTCATCCATCGCGCACATGATGAAGTCGGTGCTGCACGATCATCCGAAAGTATATCTGGAACTGCTGATGATTTTATTGCGTGTTCCTGGAGGGTCGTCTACTCGAGTCGTCAGACTGTAAAAGGAAGACTCCTCTTGTCGACCGTAATACTCTTCAGATTATTTCTGAAGTGGATGCGAAACCTAAGGCAACACATACGTTGTTGGCACTTTCACGTGTTTTCCCAATAGGATTGTAACCAGTGCATGTAAATGCGCATCAGCCTCAAGGTCGACATTTAATTCTGATATGTAAGTCACTTTACACTTTTGTATACCGTGATCAACGCTGATAGGATTTCAATGTGTCTCCAGTGCATGTCGTTGCACGTGCTCAATATCACTGTCAACCCTATTCCTCGTACTTTTTTCAGCTAGACTAGTACTCAGATAGCAGCAATGCATATGGTCATTTGGCGCTGCTTCTCTTCTCGCCCATGTGTTTTCATTCCGCCCTGTCTCCGAGCACGATGTAACTATGATCTTTGTAACTTCTTGACACTCCCTCGATACTACAGATCGGGCACTTCGATACCTCCCAATTAGTGTCGGTTATTGCGATCAAAAGTGATGGATCCTGGGCGTGATTGGGCTAAGTCAGAGGTTCTTTTGGCGTCTGTTGCGCCGATATATTATTTCTACTCTACATAGCCATTGAATCTTTTTTCACAGCTGACGGATACAATACTGAGTCGCTAAAAGCTACAGCAACAAATCGCAAGGAACTCTGGTTACAAAGTCAACAAAGTCATGCATAAAAAGTTCATGGAGAGGGGACTATCAAGCGTATCCGAACGATTCAACGTGCAGCGTTACGCTTGGTCCACCAGTGAGGATACTGGAAGGTCCGGATACCGGGAAACGAAGTGCATGACGGACCGCGCGTGCCATACCCTGCGATCCGCAAACTAAAGTCACACCCATAAGTTGCGAGTTCTTGGAGGTTGGCGTAATTGATACTTGCCGCTCACCGACATCCTCCCTGAGGTTCTGTTGACCTCTTCTTTGAGCAGTGCATCTATATTCGGTCTTCCAGATTCCATCCTAACGCCGCGCAGCGACAAGAATGATATTGATAACGAATTTCGGCTAGTAACCACGTGTTCAGGACTGTCCTTCTCAGTTGGACTTGGAAAGCTGGAGTTGTCTTCCCTGGACGAGTTAGATGGCGTCGTGTATGAAGAAGCAGTAATAAAAACGCGGATAGAGACTGCCAAAGAAGGCGGAGCAAGCTGAACAGCCTTGATAAGTGCTTCTTCAATCCATTGGACATAGTCTGCAATTGAGTATGATGTGAGTGACCTTCTTAGAAGAAACTGCGGACTCCACGCACCAGCCCCGCGAATTGACCAAATGAATACCACGCGTGTGCAAGAGCTTCTTCCCTTGCGTACGCGTCTAAAACAAGAATTAAACATCAATGACACCAACAAAATGAACGCACATACTCAATAACGTTGAGGAAGACCGGGAGAGTGTATGAGACACCAGACCCGCCTGAATTCGATCAGTACTTTGTTATTACGAGACAATGCACAACTCACCTGCAACCAGTACAGACGTGTCGTAAGAACCAAGGTCAGGAGACGGGCCATAAGGACCATCTACAAAAACCTTGACAGTTTCCTTCTTTGCAGCTACCTCCTTTAGCTTCTTCGTGAACCCTCCTTGCACGTTGACCAAGAATACCAGCTCCTTCCAGAACGGAGCGCTAGATCCCAGAACCTTACCGCTGGATTGATCTTCTTCTGATGCGGTTGACAGCAGACTAGAATCGAAACTCGCAATAGTGAAAGGGTGCGCTTCAAATGGCAGGGTCGAAACTGAGGGCATGATTAGATACGCCGTTTGACCTGGGGACCAATGGAAATGTGGGGGTCGACGTAGGCTCAATCGGACGACATCTTCGGAAATCATTTCCGTTGTTGCATTCATTGTCCCAGATCCCGACTTGAAGCCAAAGTAAGAGTGATTGAATACAACAAGTCGAACCGCCCGGATGAAGCGATCGAAAGCCCAAAACACAAATGAAGGCCATATCCAGTATGACCCGCTAATTACCGCCAGTCAGAATGAAGCTGTCTGTATGAATTTGCACTTACTGAGCGCCTTTGGTGTGGAAATATCCTCCCACCAGGAATATACTAGGTTCTGTGGGTCAAAAAAATCACAAGGGCGTATAAATACAACACTCACAGGACGCCAAGGAAGTGAGTGTAGAAGAAGACCTCGTATGCTACAGTGCGAACAGGACGAAGTGACACTATGATAAGAATAGAGAAAGCAACCATAGCGGTGATACCGGCACGAATCCATGCCTCGCTCAAAGCCTCCCGGAAGCTTTAGATTAACTATATCAGAAAATTGCAAATACGAAATTGACGATACATACTAGGGATAGGATACCACTTGGCCCGCCCCATGCACCCAAAGTAGCATGAAGCATGTCCTAGCCATCATTCGATGGACATAATTAAGCTTTGCGACCATGAGTAAGTGCCCCGTGGAGAGTGATCAATGATCATACCCTATCGTAACTGATACCTGTGACCACTGATGCGAAAAACTCAGTGTAACGTTGGATCAAAAGCGATTCCACCTACAAGACACGAAATTGTTCTTCGTACCAAGGGCCGTGATAATGGGAAACTGACTAGAAGCCAGTATAGCTATGCGGTTGCACCAGTAAATGATATCGAGCTTCTGACCCTCGACTGAGGTAGCTGCGTAATTCAGCAGTTAATTCGGTGTAAGTAGGATCGCCCACAATCCTGTGTACTCACTATTAATGAAGGCGTAGATCAACAGAAGGGCGATGTATGCCACCGTGACAAAAACCTCTGCCATGTTCAGGGTATAGGATTGTCCTATCTCTAAGGTCCATCGGAAGGCAATAACGCGATAGAAATTTATGACCGCAAGCGGAATCCGACGAAGAGAAAACTTTTGGTGAACGCCATTGGTGACAGCCGTTTCTTCGTCGGACCCACGGTGTCCCCGCCTGGCGAACTTGGAGTGAAGGAAAGATCCCCACTGGAAGCAGCCGACCACGAAGAGAAAGGCGGCGAGAGTATACCACACTTGTTGAGGATACGAGGTATTTTCATCTATGAGGAAGTTAAGGTCAGTTTCAGAGAAGGGAGAACTCGACATCGCAAGTTGTGAAGAAATGTGGACTCTGACAAATTGAGGACCTAGAAAAGATCGGACTAAATAGGAGGAACTATGATACTAGTACAGCTTTGCAAATTCGAATATAACGAGGGGGATCGTACCTCCGAAATGGATACGCCACGCACATACCTCGTCTGGCTAAGGATGAAGCTTTACAGGATCACCAAGAGGGGATTGTTCGCTCCAGGCTGCTTTACTGATATGAAAAGCGGGTCAATGTGCTGCGGAAACACTTCTGCAAATTAAGTGGGTAACCATCAAAATCTTATCTAGCAAAAATGCAACTCCAAGGTACGAACCCTCGAAGCCGAAAGTCGAAACAGAAAACATGACGATGAATGTCATAATTCCGCAGCCCGCGTACGCCAGCGCGTCGCATGCTGTAGTATTGATTAATAATTAGTTGGCTAATTTAGCATGGTAACTCCACTCGCCAATAGTGACTCACTATGTGCTGGAATATTGATCGAGCACGCTAGTATTACATGTCATTTCGTGTGCTGTCTCCATTGGATGTATGAACGGAGAGACTTTTCAGGTGGAGTGAGATTCGATCTACTTACAACTCGAATCTCGGCCGCTCATCGAGCGCTCTCCGCAGCCTCTCAATAGAATCTCGACCATAATATTGCTTAGTTTGTATAGGCCCGTCTGAACACATGACTGTAAGGGCAACGTCTCGAGGGCCAATACCGCATTTGCTGTCTTGTTGCCTCATTGTTCTGTCCTGGATTCCCGGCTCACAAATTGTCCGAGTTGCGGGTTCTAGATTACCGATCCCGGCTATGACATGAAAGTTAAGGTCAGAAGGCTCCCGAAGTGAATAATTGGACTCATCTGTACCAAGACTTTCAAGTCGGGAATCGGGATGAACTTCCACATAGTAGCCGCAGCGCAGTCAACTTGTAGCTCATGGCTACAACCCACTGCAAACCCACTCGGGGTTGGGAATGAATACACGAGTTTTGCACTGCCTGACATTGTCACGTCTCCATGGTGGTCGAGTCGCCGTTGGAGCAACCATTAATATTTGAGATGACACGTTGACCTGGAGGGATGTATTCGATAAGGCTCGCAAGAAGAGCGTTTAATTCATAACAGTGAGAGACAAACTTTACATAATGAACTGGTCAATGCCGTTCAACGTAAGGTACAGGTTAGTCCGTCGGAATGTCCCGGCACCATACGTCCAGATTCCTTCGTTCATTATCTCTGCCTCGACGTCGAGTTCGTCGTACAACGCACTTCCCCACTTGCACCTATAGTCATTCTACACTGCAGTCCACACTCTGTAGTTCCTTTTAATCGAACATCGTTTTTTTAGCATGCTGCGTCAAAACATATTTCCGTTTCAAAACTACTTAGTCGTTTGACATCATCGAATTCGTCAGCAACCCGGTGGCTTCATCTGCTTGCGTCCCACCTACCTAGTACCCTCGGTCCAGCCTAACCCATTGGATCATGTCACATGATGTTAGCGACTTTCGAGCCGGACGCAACTGGACTATTACTATTAGAAAGTTCTCCTTGTGATCGTTCGTCCAAGAATACACGATCCGCATTGTATTCGCGTGGCGCGGATCAAGCCTCAAGCTGCGGGGAGGAAACCATTATTACAAAAAAGTACAAACTGAACACGAAGGCCTATACGCCCATTAAAGAGAAAAAGACATGTTCCTAAGACGATCCAAGGTTCTTCGATCAAGAAAGATACCACCGCGTCCATGGTGGGTACGGGTGAGAAGATGAACAACGTTACGGCAAACCACTATCAATCAAAGAAAATACCACCGTCAATCGTTATCTGTCCGTGAATAATATCAGATTGCGTCCCTCGGTACGAGTGAGGATATCCTTACTGTTTGTCCTGCAAAGTAACGCATTACACCCATCAGTTACAAAACCCGGACCACGTGTGATATACACACCTGTGATGAAACGTGCCTCTGGCGTCACCAGAAATGAAACCAGGCTCGAAACGTCCTGGGTAGTTCCGAGGTCGCCTACTGATGACAACCGTTTGAACTCAAGTGACAATGTCAATAATAGCATCTCATGCACATTGGTGGAGGGTCACCTCATCGTAAATGTCGTTGTAATCAGCTGATCCAGCCAACCCTGCAACTACATGGGGTAAAGACGTTACCACCGCATATGGACGCACAATTCTCGAAGCTTACGCATTGGTGTTTGAATCGTTCCTGGCGCATATGCGTTCACTGTGATTCCGTTGCGGCCAAGTTCGATAGCTTACAAATAACGGTACTGAGGTCGGGTGCTCATGAGACTAAGTACACTGTACATACCTGCGGATTGCGTCAGCCCTCGGATAGCAAACTTGGATGCGCAGTATGCGCTGAGTGAAGCGTGCCCTAAAAAGTTACATCACCATACAGGAAGAAACAGCCACACATGTTGACCTACCTTTCTTTCCCGCAAGGGAGCTTGCACCGATAATTCGCCCACCCTCTCCTTGAGCTACCATCTGCTGTGCTGCATATTTATAACTGTAGAAAGTGCCTTTCACGTTGACAGAAAGCACAGACTCGAAGTCATCGGATGTCGCTGCGGCAGGATTTCAGCAAGTTCAGAGCAGTTCATCAACTGTGACTTACTTTCTAAGAGTGGTTTTGATTTGCAAATGCCTGCGTTTGCAACAAACTACGATAATATAAGCTTGGCAGAATTGAACCAAACGTTGTAAACAACTCACAACATTCAGGCTGCCAAACTCTTTCACTGTACTCTCAATCAGGCCTTTGACATCCTCCTCGACGCTGACATCCCCAAGCACAACCAGCACCCTGCGCTCCGGCAAATCAGCAACGATTTCCTTCTTGACTTCCTCCAAATTCTCTTTGTTGCTTTCCAAATCGTTGATCACGACATCATAGCCATCCACCGCAAGGCGTATTGCGATGCTGCGTCCAATTCCTTGCGCGGATCCAGTGACGACTGCGATGCCCCTTTGGAGTTGGATTGTGTGGGCGTCATTTTTCGACCTGGCGTGTGGCGAAATGCTGCTTTCTTCTATTCTCTCATGGAGCGCAGGTCCTTTTGTACTCAGCTGGCGCCGACGTCTCAATTTATCGAACAAGGAAATGGAGGCTCATCTGATTATGCGTGTGCATAAACGTTTGAAGCTATGTATATGCAATGATAAGCATCCAAGGCTTTTTTTGCACTGCACCAGAAGCTTCACGAAGGTGGCTAATTCTCTTTCCGGGCGTCATTCACGTCATGATTCCACGACGATTTCGCGCTCAGAGATGAGCTGTATGACATCCATCAACGCTAGGGATTCGTTGTAGGGCACCTGTCTTCCAACTGAAAGAAAATCTACTCGGTATCACCTTATTTGGCAAGACCGAAGCGAACTCATCTTGTGATGCACATCATGCACGAGGAGCTGGTGACGTTTCCGGGACCGGGAAATATGGGAACATCCTAGGCTGCGTGTGAGATCACGTCCGCATAAAGTTTGACTCTAATCTTTCTGGACACAATGGGCAAGATCTCAGCAGCACAACCCGCGATACTCCATACTTCACTGCACCTTTGCTGATGATGCCTTATCCCGTAACAGAACACATGGCTCCCATTTAGCATCAGCACATCCTCGGGCGTCACGTCAAAGACCCTCAGAGTCAAGGCTGGAGGGAGTGCTCGAAATGCGCGTCTTGTAGGAACTCCGATGTCAGCCGACAACGTCGGAGCGGCATATCCGCGACTGTGTGCCTGCGTCTTGCGAGCAAGACAAGAAGTGGTGAAGAGCACACGCGACGACAAGGCGCTAAGAACACCGAGTGGTCAACTAAGCTACGGTGCTACATGATCGCTACTCTGTGCCTCACCTAGGGCCTCCTATTCCAACGTGTCCAGCATCCACATATCATAAATAGAAAATGCCGCTATCGCGCTACAAACGCAGTCATCTGATTTCGAGAAGCTATTCACGTTCATATGCCATACACGTTATGAATGTACCAACCGCAAGAAGGACTAGCACTGCGCCACCAACGCAGCAATCAGAGAATTTATTACGTTCGTATGCCAATTGTCTCATCTATTCACTGGCATTGCAATATTTTCGTTCCGGATACGTTGGCCACTTTTCGCTCACTAATACTGAGTTATTCTGGTTCGTTCGTGCTGAACGCCCGCGATTCTGTAGCCGCGTCCTTCTTTTCATTGATTTCGGTTCTCTTTACTCCCGCGACACCTGCCAATACCTGTAGAATGGTGGGTACTCTTCTTTATCCAACCCGCTCACGTGTTTCACAGACATTGCTGTTTGGTTAACTATCCGATTGAGTTTTCTTCTGAACACCGGCGATCGGATTTCAGTAAAGCCCGGTACGTCGACGGGTAGCATACTTTCTTAGAGTGGCTGTGGTCCGCGAGTGCAGGACTCAAACAAACCACTCTTAGAAAGTACTGGTCAATCATGGTATCCGGCTAGTATGCTAATGATGCAGCTGTCAATAACTCACAAGCTTTAGGTTGCCAAACTCTTCGCTGTACTCTCATCGTTCGCGGATCCGGTGGCGACTGTGACGCCTTTGGAGTTAACTTGGGTGGTGTCACCCGTCTTTGAGCTGGTGTACGGTAACGTGCTGCTTTCTTGCTATTCTCTCATAGGGACGCTAAACTTTTTGTGCTCAGGAAGGTGGCCAGCGCCAACGCCTCGATCTGTCGACAATGGAATGGCGACACCCAACTATACACATGAGCAACTAAGGCACTATCTTGGTACGGAAATGGGTCCCCAACACTCCCTTTAGTGGGGGAAGGCTTGCCGTCTTGTCATTCTGCGTCCCTTACTGGTTAGCGCTTTAGCGGTTGCCATGACTGATGCTGTCAAATGGAGGTGCGAGAGTAGGTGAACTTTCTCCCTCCCCGTCATACTTACGACTTGATTGACGATGATTGTTTGTTTACCGTAGATGAAGATGATCCACGGTGCCCCATGTTTTGAGTTCTGTTGTTGGGAATGGGGGCGGCCGAGCACTGACGTTACGATCTTGTAGCGCCAAATTTTCCTCTTTCCCGCCAAAAACACAGAGTCAGACTCTCCATTTATAATTGCCTTGCAAGTAAACACACCCATAGTTCGGGCCATGTTGCTGTCGACGCATGATTCTACTGTGGTTGCGGCAGTGACGCCTCCCTCAGACCCTCGCAACTCCAACTCCACGTCCGTCCAATCTGCTGGCGCCGCAGATATTAAACTACCCGGAAGTTGTTCGTGCGCTGGATAATGTATGACGTTGCTCCATTAAAGGGTTTGCTAATTAAACTTTGTGCAGAAACCGTCCATCCAGGTATATCGATCATCAATCATCATCATGATGAAATGAGTTCGTGGCAGTGCCAGTGAGCTTGCACCGCTGAACCGTTTGAACAGCGAGCTTTGCCACGTAAGCAGTGCCCGCGAAACAACCGCGAAATAAAGTTACAATTACTCTCATATCAAACGTTTATAATTAGTAGCCTCAGCAACACAAAAGTCGTGTTTGCCTCGCGATTCCCTTTGTCGTTGCGGTGAGCCTCGACTTAGTGAGCTCAATTCTTTAGCCTATCGTATACTCCTTGGTTTGGAAGAGAAGATATGGAAATTGGTTGATATTGATAGACATTTGAATTCAATGGTTCTGGTCAAAGTCGTGTCATGGACGAACGGGCCCAGGTACCGAGTCTGCATTCATCGATACATTCAGGCAATATCACGACGCCACAGGTAAGAAATGTATGGTCTTGCAACGCTGAGTGTTGCATATGCGGGCATATGCGGCAAGCCTTTTTTGAACGCTAAGTTAGCGTTCAAAAACTCCCATCGAAGACATCGGCGCTCGATTCTAGTTTTCGTCCATGCCGACAATGGAAAAGCATGTGTCGAAGATGATGGCGAACTCTGATTACTTTCAAGGGAAAGAAACCGCGCGTGGCGTCTTCCGGTTATAACACCCCCGCCTCCTCTAATATTAATATCGAAGTTGCCTTCCGGGCATGTCCTCACTCCTATTCTCATAGCCTCCATCTTGAGCAATGACCGAAATCAGAACAAGGTGCAGTTGACAAGCTCCGTTGAAACTCGGGAAGGGGCTTCTTACTGTGGGTATTGTCTCGTCAGCATTAAAGTGTGTGCTTGTAGGTCGCGTGTGTAAGCATGTTACGGACGTTTCCCCTCACTGAACGGCGCCCGACATATGCGTCCGGTGTGTCATCGCGGTAGAGAAGCACCGAGCAATTGAAGTCTGTGGCTTAGGACATTATTTCAGTCGTAAGCCTGTAATCATGACTGTGATAGTTATGCACCAGCAACGTAACGAGATGGGTTGCATCAAGTACGGATGTTGTATCTAGGCACATATGCGCACCAAGAATTGGTGCTGTGAACAGGCAAGCACCTCATCAGTCGATGGGATCAATATCAATGAAAAGTACTCAACATTGAGAGATATTTTCTTCTCAGAATTGACCGGACCGTGGATGTACGACACAAATTATTCGTCTTGCCCGTAAGAGCAGATTCGATACATCGCTTGATCTGAATCGTACGGTCAACTCAAAGACAGGGTGATGCGCCATTTACATCATTCTGAGCTTTGTGTCAAGATCATATGTAATGGAAATGGCGCCCACTATGACTTGAGAAATGCCCACAAGAAGAAAACATCCTTCAAAGGGACGCCAAGGGCAAGTACAGGGAACAAAACATAAGTAGTCCAGTATCCAAGAGGTCAAGAGTCCAGAACGGGACTCACGACGCAAAAGCCCGGGACAGATACTAAAAACGTGGGTAGATTTCGCATCCAAGATTGACGGTGAGGCGAAATCATAACTGATCGACACGATCAAGTGAATTGTCTCATACCACTCATAAAAACATACTTACCGAAAGACAATAAGCCTTACCTTTGTTGCCATGTACGCACGCACCGTGGGGCGCGACAGTGTTTTTGTGTGGGCGCCGCACACAAAGCGTGCGTGAGCTCACGTTGGTGCGGGCGGGTGCCTCGTCGCGCGCCGTTTCCGAGTCTCAAAACCCACGATTCAATTTCACTGGACTTTGCTAGCTGAATAGCACTTGAATGAATCGTGACAAATGAATATAGCTAGGGTGGAGTGCAAGGAAGAGAGGATGAAAGGTAGCTTAGGAAAGTTATTGTATTGTATTGATTTTATGCGATCGATGGTGGGCGAAAGACGAAGAAGGAAAGGAAAGTGCGGAGAGCCGTAATAATAGACGGTTCGGGAGATGACGGGATGGGTTGGAAGAGAAGGATTATCACACGACCTTTTGTGGTTGCCTGTTGATTCAGGGTTTTGTAGGGGGTTCCGCAAGGACAATAACTCAGAACATACTATGAGCAGACTATCGTTGAAGCTAGTCATAAAGCATTGAACGTCTAGTTTTCCAAGTCCAAGAACTGAAGGAACCAGCTCGACGGCATTAATGCCTCAGTCACACGAGGTAGTAGTACCCAGTGTCAGAAGCTTAGTCAGTGTGTGTAAGATGTCCAATATTCCCCTATTGATAAGTCAGGCCTTCAAATCGGAAGAATTAGTTACGCCCGGTTCACTCCAGTTCAATCCAAAATCCTCTCTCACAAACCACCATGTCCGCACCAGCAGCAGCACCAGCAGCGCCTCCTCCTCTCGTGGCCTCGAAGCCCAAGAAACAACCCTACCCCTTCTACCTCGGTGGTCTAGCAGCAACAATAGCAGCTTCCATCACCCACCCTCTTGACCTTACCAAGGTCCGCCTTCAGGCGTCGGGTGACAAGCGTATGATAGAGTCCATAAAGAAGACCGTCCGCACTGCCGGCGCGAGGGGACTCTTCGACGGTATCACAGGAACATGGATGCGCCAGATGAGCTACAGCCTGTGTCGCTTTTGGGCATATGACGAGAGCAAGAAGCTCTTGGGAGCGACGCCCCAGAGCCCTGCATGGGTTCTAGCCACAGCAGGTGTCATGGGTGAGTACGGAATCCTGTGTCGTACGATCGATGTTATTGAGACCCGAGTTAGCTGGCTCCATCGCGGGTGTCGTAGGTAATCCTGGTGGTAAGTTCTTGGTGATTTGTATTGTGGCTTCGTGTGCTGAGCAGTGGTGTTGCTTGATTAGAGGTCGTCATGGTGCGTGCCCTCCGCTACTACCTTGTCTCGTCCTCACAGTTGCCCCTCCATTACGCGACTATTCCGACATCGAACCATGATTTCTGCTCCCGCCCCGGAACGTCATCGCCCCCGTTTGATTGAAATTGCGCCATATTCATCAGGTCCGTTTGCAAGGAGACTTTGCGAAACCACCCGAAAAGCGGTTTAATTATAAGCACTGCTTTGACGCGTTATTTAGAGTAAGTGTCATGCCTAGGTGTTTTAGACGTGTCCTGCGCGGTTCTGTGTTTCTTGTTTCTTCTTCTTGGTCATCGAAGTTCGTGCTAGTGTCGAATTTGTCTCAAGGACGATATTTTCGTGGGGTGTCACTGAGCGAGTCCAAGTGCACACGTAGCAGCGACGGGAGGATGGAAACGGAGAAAAAAATTGTATTGATTCTCGCTTGCTCATGTTTTATACTTCCATGCGCCGCTCTATGTCCTACCCCGCCAATTTGCGTCATTTCTTCCGCACACCTTACGGTATTATTGCCGTACCGAGCATCCACCCTTGCTCGCACGCTTGCTCGTACCAGTCTTTCGTTTCTGACCCATACGTGACGACCTTGCGCCATGGTACATATACAGATGTGTTTATGCGACTTTCAACAACATCAATTTGCCGATTACTCGAAGGAGTTCGGCGATTGCCAATTTGGAACATCGCAACGTGCTGTCGAGGATCCTTCGTTCTTCTACTTACCTTTTCGTATCCACTTTCAGTCATTTCCCAACTGTTTTGGATTATCCATGACAGCCAATCGCGAGTCCGAGGTGCTGACATGATGATTCCAGATGGTCCGCGAGGAGGGCCCATCGTCGCTTGTGCGAGGTGTAGGCCCAAATGTCTTCCGGAGTATCTTGATGAACTCCAGTCAACTCGCTTCGTACGTCGCTCTTCCTAGTTTTATCAATGTCACATGTCTAAATTGCATTCAGATACGATTTCTTCAAGGCTGAGCTCCTGAAGACAAAGTACTTTGATGACAACATCGCTTGTCATTTTACAGCCAGTTTCGCAGCCGTACGTTCCACTTCTCATTTCCTACAATCTCACCTTAAGCTCTCTTTCAGGGAACGGTTGCAACAACCGTGTGCTCACCCGCCGACGTGCTAAAGAGCCGTATCATGAACGCGTCTGGGCCCGGATCGAGCGTGAGTCTGGTTTTTTCTTGATCGGCCACGCGTGACACTGAGACACATAAAAGTCAACGCTTGGAGTGATCCGCTCCTCTCTAGCGGCCGATGGCCCAATGTTCATGTTCAAAGGCTGGCTCCCGGCATGGTCGCGTCTCCAACCCACCACAATCCTCATTTTCCTAACCCTCGAGCAACTAAAAAACGTCGTCGACTGGAAGCGCGGATCGTTGTAAACGCGATCTCGGCCCATTCCTTTTGAATCATGAAAAATATTTGAACGTGGATTTTGATTTGTTGCTTGGAGGGACCATGTGTGCGATACCACGCATAGATCTATCCTGGAGATATTACGGAGTGGAAGTACTCTTGGTTTATTCTGCGCTTGTTAGATTATATCGTCGCGTGGCTTTTTTCGCTATGCTTTGATTTTGTATTTTACTTTAGTTGCTTAACGCGCTTTTGTGGAATTTCTGTTGTGTTGTGGAAAATGGGGGTGTATTCTGGGATTGGGCTGTGTTGTCGGTATGCGGCCATGTGGTGGGAACTAGGCCCGCTGACCTGACGATGACACTTCGCTGATCAGTCGCGTTCTAACGTTAGGTCTGCTGATCAGACGAATGACTCGGAAGTGCCTAATTTTCACGGACCGTGGTCATCCATTCCACTCAGGGGGCCACCTCGACGATAGCCAAGCAGATTATCGTACCCGGCCCGGCACCGACGTGACAATCAACGCCAATCCCTGTGAACCATATGGTGAAGGTTCCAACTATTGTTCTCTCGCGTAGTACAACCCTGCATCGAGGTACTACGTTCTTCTTCGGCTAGAACTGACTGGGGTACACCCAGGAACCCTCTGGCTGCGACCCTGCTGAATCAAAGTTTGGCAACTTCGAATCCACATGACGAAGGGACGACGTTGATCGGTCCCTCGGCGATCCATTTCAAGCTGGCTTTCATACGTCTCCTATATATCTCCCAGGAAGACTTATCTGTGATATACTACCAAGTAGCACGTACATCCCAGAACTCGCTGTGGCTATGATGTTCTTCAAGAAGCTCACGCATCGGTTAGGGGGTAGAAATGCGGCTGGTCACAGGCGTGGGGCCCAGGAGTCACTGAAGGCGAGTAGCGACGAATTCTGGCATGTGTGGAGCAAGAACTAGTCTCCCCTGAGACCTGTGACAAGTCTTGGTATTAAATTGATGCATTAGCCTCTGTCTGACGAAGCGAGCCTGGGACCGTGCCAGTCCCACTTGGGTGAACCAATAGCATGAAGACAGTCGTGGAATCCGCAGGTTTCTATTGGTCAGGGTGTTCAGCCGAGGGTTAGGTCGTAGATCTGTGAGATGAAGAACGAAAAACACGATTGTCAAACTTCCACTTGAAGTAAATGTCTACTGTCAAATAACCCAGATCGGCACACTACGACGGAGCCACTCGCATGCTAGCCATTACAACTCCAAGGACGCTGTGTACACACGAAACGTACCGTACCATATCTGTAATGAAAACACATCAGTTCTCAAAACCAGGGCAGGCAATCGTTAGCGTTGCAGGGAAGGAAAGAAACGAAACAGACATGCGCTGAAACAGTCGACAGTCAACATATCTGCGATAGCGGATCCAAAACGAAATGAGGATAGTATGCGTAAGGCTACAAACACATCGAATGCAAGCTACATGATACAACTGCCAGAGACACAAAAAAAAAGCTGATAATACACACCAAACCCTCCGTTCATGCAAACAATGTCCACACCACCACAGAGAAAAAAGAACACCACACCGCGGCTGCAGAACCCACCCGCACGCCCCCTCGCGCACCATTAGCCTGCCCAGCTTGGCCGCTCCCGCCTACAGGTCCACGAAGCGGAGGCGCCATAGGGATCTTCCCCGTCCCAGTGCTAAGCGGAGAAGCCATCGGGACCCCCCCAATCCCGGTACTCAACGGATAAGAAAGGGAATACGGCGGTAACATCTCCGTTCCTGCAAAAAATAAAAATAAAAAAACGAAAATATACAAAACCGTCTACCAATACCAGGAGCGAACTAACCAGGAAGATCGTACTGTCCTGCAGACGCTGCTGAGACAGCTTCCTCTAAGCGTGTGCCAGCATCAGAAGGAACGGTAGACAAGAACCCAATGCGCGGAGGGTCCGCTGAAGGTCCTGTGAACGACCCATAATAAAACGCGGCGAGCACGCTAGCAAGGCAATGAGCATCAGCACTCTTCAACAAACAAACCTTAAAGCCAACTAAAAAAGTAAGAAAATCAAAAGACTTAAGACGAATCCTCGCCCAGCGAGTCAACAACGGACAAACCGGAGCTCCACCGCTCCCCGCTTGTAATACGCGAGGGAACTCCGTCCGCAAGGATACCCGTCCGTTCTATTTCCACAAACACATATAATATCTCCCAACTCACCCTTTCAGAAACGGATCCCCTAGACTCCAGCTGTACAAGTACCCACCCCCACCGAGCACAGGAACGTCCGTCTGTGCAAGATTCGCCCCGCACACCTGCGTGTCTCCCGAGCGCACCTGGTTAATCAAGTCTCGCGGGTCAACGGGGAACATGCGCCCACCGATCTGGAACGCTAGTGTGTGAGGAAGCGAACACGCAAAGCGAGGTCCACCGAGCATGTCCTGGATATACGAAATGACGTCAGGCGGACCGCGAATCAAAGAATTGCCCTACAAAGAGGGAAATTGTTAGGGACGTCAATCAGGTACGAGTGTAAACGACGAACTGTGTCAATTAACGCTGACAGTGAGATATTACTCGAAGATAACTGTGACCGCGGAAGTTTCATGCCGTCAAGAAAGACATCGTCTACTGGAATCTCCCAAGCAATAGGATACGCCTTAGCGGGCGAATCAACCGCTTGACGTGCAACACTCCCAGGCGGAACGTACCTCGAGCGAATCATCCTGCGTCAAGCCTTCTTGCTGAAGCGTATACTTGCGCACAGGGACCCACGTCAGGCTCGCGTTTTGGACCCCGGGCGGCAGGCCACCTATGGAGAGCATACCCTCGTTCCCTCCGATCTCGATCGTGTCCCGCTGCAGCGCAATCACAAACATGGGCAAGGCAAGCCCTCCGAGCGAAACGAGACGAGCGATGAATGGACCTGATACTCCGAAGGAGGAAATAATGGCGGATGAGGACATCGTTTGGCGTTTTTGCTGAGGTATCGATCGATCGGTATACCGAGACGAGGGAATCCCGAGGATAGACTTGTCGAACCAGCGATTCCTCCGCATAGGATGAACAATCCTTCGTCTCTTCACCTGCCCCTGACTCAAAAACACATCCGTCCAAATCACACTCCAAGCCCATCCGAGTCAGCCCAGCCCAGCCCAGCCCAGCACACCCACACTCACCTATCAAAAGGAAACCCAAGCCCCAAAATCCCCTCACACCCACTCTGCACAACAGACGTATTAGTATCATTAATCGCCGCGAAATACTGATTCTGCAACGTAAGCCCCGCAAGCGACACCGCGTCGTACCCAATCACCCCACGCGCGTACGTGCCCGTCTTCGAGTCGCCGTATACGAGCGTGGCGTTTACACCTGTGTCGTGGAACGTATCCGGCGCGTAGAGAGCTGTGTTTGTGTGCGCTGAAGCGCATGTTCCTTGGCATGTATCGGATAGGACCCACAAATCCGCAGAACCCGTGTCTGTGCTTCCTCAGCCTCAGATGCAGTTGCTTCTTCCTGTGGGAGATGGAGTGGGGGGGCTCACCTAGGACGACGGGGAGGGAGGTGCCGCCGATGGTTATGAGGACGCTGTATGTTCTGGTGGGGCGTTGGTTAGGAAGGGGAGTGTTTGGGTGGGTGGGCTTACACGTCGAAGAAATCGCCGAGGCCTGCTTGGCCTGTGTTTGTGTTGAGCGTGAGCCGTTTGGGGATGAGCTTTCGGGTCATGGGGAGGTGTAATCGGTCGTGCGTTCGTGTTGCAGCATGTGGAGAATTCCTTGAAGGAAGTTGAAGCTCGGCGACGACGGCGGAGGAGGGCAAGAGACTGAACGCTACAAGAATGAACCGTACGCGTTTGTGCATCCCGGGGCACGAATCGCCAGGAGAGTTGGCCACGGCGGAATTTCAGCCAGAGATTCAAAGTCGGAGGAATGAGGTTGAGAGTGAACGGGTGTCATATCAAGTTCAATAGGTGGTCACCGGCACGTGATCGCGTCAACTTCCCCTAGCATCAAAAAAACGCAAAAGCATAGAGTAAATGCAGTAATAACGAAAATACACTATTATCAAAAAAAACACCAACCCGCCCATCAAGGCGAAGCAACCAAATCCCTCCCCCCACCCATATGCCCATAAAGCGGCTCATGCGCCTCAAGATGCCCCATATTAAAATCCGCAGCACCCGAAAAAAGAGTAGCAACATCCACCGAACCATCCCCAAACATATTCATCATATCCGCCGGACTCGATAAATACATCCCAGCTGCTGTGTCCATGTCCATGCCTCCCGGGTCCATGAAACTGGGCGTTGAGAGTGAGAGTCGGCGGGGGTACCGCGAGGAGGTGGAAGGCGCGGGTGAGAACGCGCTCTGTGGGATTGTTTGCGGGCTTGTTCCTCCTAGTGTAGGGTCTACGAAGAACTCGGAGGGGGAGAAGGCTTCGGGGCTGCTGTGCTGCGACCCACCGTCGCTGCCTGCGCCCTTGGCGGCTACACTGGGCGTTTTCTTCCGGATGGGCCTTATCCAGGGGGGACGCGTGCTCGACTGCTCTTGGCCTTCTGGGCGGGAGGGCTCCAGCGGGATTTGTGTCACTTTTGAGCATGTGAGCAGGGGAAGGAGGGGATCGCGTCAGGAACAAGGAACTCACAACGACAGAATTCTTCCATCAGATCGCCTGATCTCTGCCCACACACGTATCGTCCGCTGAACCGCCTCAACAGCCCCACACACGATCGGAGCGCTTCAAGCGCAGGCTTGATCAGGCGCTGCAGTTTCTCGCTCTTGCAGTTTATCAATATCGTAATCAGCGTTCTCCCCGCTTGCGTGAGCTGGTGAATCACATGCACGCCATCTGAACAAACGATTAACCAACGCACAAAATCCATAACGAGAATAACTCACAATACGTCATCAGCCCCTTGCCCGCCACCTGCATATGCGACGAGATGATCTGCAGCGCACACGACTGCGCAGCACTCATCTCCTCCTTCTCCACATCCCCAGGATCCTCCTCCATCGACCCATAGTACGCCCGCTCAGCCACAAAATTCGAGAACCGATGCCGGTGGATCAACATCCGGACATACTGCTCAGCGCAGTGCAGACGCACGGCCTGTGTGACCCTGATCACATCATCACTCGCCAACGTCGCTGACGTATGCGCCCAGTA
Source organism: Suillus brevipes Sb2 (assembly GCA_011800875.2). Taxonomy (NCBI): domain Eukaryota; kingdom Fungi; phylum Basidiomycota; class Agaricomycetes; order Boletales; family Suillaceae; genus Suillus; species Suillus brevipes. The sequence goes on along the minus strand of JRHT02000022.1, from coordinate 179,493 downwards.
GGGAGGTATCGATCGCCGGATCTCGTCTAGTAGTGCTTCCTCCTCCCGTAGGTCCTTCGGGCGTACATGACCAGCGAGCACGCCTGCAGCGCGTAACAAGAAGGGCGACGAGTCGCCTGAACGGTCGCGCGGAGGCGGTATGTCCAGCACCGACTCCATCACGACCATGATCCTCACAGAGGCGATGAACGCGCTCATCCGGCTCTCCGTTCCTGCGGGCTGCGAGAGCATCCCATCATGCGTGATGAACTCGTCATCTACAACGGTAGGCTCTCCAATATCCGTGTCCCGAAGGCGGATCATCGGGGGCCGCCCAAAGTGGGCAGAGAGCTGTTTGTCCCACAAGTACACGCACCAGAATGTGCGCTTGCGGACTTCGTCCTCGATGGGATTAAAGAGGTCGTAGGTGTCAGCCGATCGATGGAGGCCAGTATCTATCGACACGGTGATAGCCTCTGATAAGAGAGCTGCTGCTTTTGAGAGTTTTCCCAGCCCAACAGCGTAAACCGCGGCGATTAGATCGGCCTGGATTGTGTATAATGTAGGATGGTCCGCGATTGGAAGAGTACGTAGACGTCCAAACAATTCGAACCATTGGGTGCCGGCAGAAATGCCATCTGTGGGATCCGATCGTACTCTCGGATCATCGATGTGACGGGATGCAAGGCAGCATATAGCTACGATGAAAGCTGCAAACCCGGGTTCACCCCACTTTCTGGGATTGCCATAATCCTGAAATTGCGATTCGTGTGAGCACGGGAAGCATACCATGTGAATGTGACGCACCGCCAGAAATGTCGGAACATGTAGGAATGGGAGCAGGTAGTAAGAAGTACACAAATAGCATTGAACTAGGCTAGTGATGCGAGAAGGTCAGCATAAGCGAGATGAAAGGAAAATATAGAACAACTACCTGTCCATGAGTTCAGGGACTATGTACGAAGTGATAAGACGCCATAGGGTTTCAGGATTGACATCTGTGCGTCTTGGTGTCCTATTCGGAAACCAAGTTGGGTTAGAGGATGGATTTGCCCATGCAGGATCTGGGGAGCCTTTCTCGGTTTCAGACTTGACTGGGGTGTGATTTTCGACCAAAAGGCCTAGGAGAGGAAGGCCAGATGTCTCTCCTTGCCAACGGGTGTAGCCTTCGTCATCAAAGTACAGATAGGAAGCAGATATCGACATGCGTGATGTCTCTTCTGGTTGTTCGGAGTTTGATGCATTTTGGGTGTGCAATGACTGACCAAGCATTGAGGAAAAAGCAGTATTTGGACTCTGGGCTCGGGGAGAATTCATGGGTGGGGATGCCCTGAAGTGGGTAGATGGATTGGTAAGTGGGAAAACGTGCAAGGATGGGGGTGGGACGCCCGAGGGAAAGCTGTGGTTTGCAGAGGCAAAGGACGCCAGGGGACTGGCGATGTTGTCTGAAGATAGCAATTGGGAGGATGTGAGTGCAGATGCACCCGCGCCACCGGCAGCGAAAACTGCAGGAGGGATTGCTTGAATCAGAGTCTCGAGTTGATGCATCCTGTCTTCTAGCGTTGCGGTTCGTCTAAAAGATGATGAGGATCTATATGAGGGACCAGATAGATCAAGGACGAACTTTGACTTGTGAGGATGAGTTCGCTTTCCTGGTTCTTCAAAGGTGCATGGTGAGTTGGCGGTGAGACAAGCCTGACAGGGATGACCCTCATCGCATTTGATTCTCCTTCGACTAAAGTATGGTGAGTGATGGATAGATAAGAGATAGAGCCAGGACAGACCGACAACGATCACACGCTCTGAGATAGGGCCAAGTAAGTAAATCTGCTCGGTGAAAGAGGGAGTGGACGACGGACCTACTGAGCTTGAAACGCCTCTCCTTGAGGATGGAAGTGGAAGCCTTTTCTTGATCCTCCTGAGGTGGCGACATAATTTTATGAGAGTTGAAAAAGAGGAATTGAAGAGTGGATTGAAATAAGTATCAAAGCAAGTTCAACGGAGTTTGTGTGACAAGAATGGTATTGGAGCAATATTAATGATGGCTTCCCATGGCGGGCCGGACCGGCATTGGGCAATTAAGTGTAAGTGCCACATCGGGAAAAGATGGTCAGGTCGCCCGGTCTGTTCCTGGGTGTCCAATGGACTTTGTACATTTGTTGATTCACGCGGACCGAGGCCTCGATGATTCTACAGATCGCATCAATCGACATCATTCATGGTACAAGGTGACCACTGGTCCACATGTACCAGTATCCGCGGACATGTACAAAGTGCTGTCCATCCACGACATCCACGTTCCAAGGTACCAGATTTGAACTTGGATAGCTTCTAGCACGCAGTACAACTATAAAGTTCTTACGTTGGTGAATGCGCTGATTGGTTGATACAGCGTCATCATTGACCCGCGACGCCAAAAGCGCTCAATAAACGTCTTTGCGAACCTGACCGACGTGTCGTCTAACGTAAATCTGGGGTGGATGGTTACCCAGCTTCAAGATAATCCCTGCGGTCTCTCAATAAAATACCGAATTCAAAACATACCCGGATGTTGGACCGCATCCTGGAGGCAAGGCGTTGCAACGTCACATGATGATGGACGCCACGAGCCTGGGGTTATCAATCCTGTGCGTGTGCTGGGAAGATACTCCCCAGCCTATCAGATCAAACGCGGAGTGCCTATTTAGTTTGACGCGCCGCTTGTTTAGGCCTGCGACTAATCGCGGACTTTGCTACATTTCCCTGTTTTTCAATTGGAGCGCACTGTGACGGATATGTTGTCCGATCACGCAATTCTTTCGACATTTTCAATATTCGGCACCCGTGCACTGCTATAGTCCGATTGTATATCGTGACGCGCTGGTAGATGACGTTAACAGGTGTAGAATTCAATCCAACTCGACATTCAATTGAATAGAAATGGTGACACGCAACTCACAAGTCCTTCTATCTCACTCTGCCATTCACCGGCCACATGATTTCAATCGATGACGAAGCAAAAATGCCGAGTCAAATCTCGATCGACGACTTCCCTTTCGAATTCAGCAGTTCATTTCCTGTAAAATATCTAGGCTAGGCTTGCTGATTGCGCCCAGGCTGACTGTGCATTTGTAACAAGTGCCCCAGGGATGTCATCGGTAAAATTCATGATACCCATCTTCGAAGAGCCCATGCGTCCTTCTTGCTTTCTTCATCGGCTAGAGGTGACAAATAACATTCACTCAGCTAACTCGCTTGCCTTGCCCCTATTAATGATTCTCTGTCAAATATCATAGGGCGCAACCAGAACCGTGCTAATTCTTCCCCCCAGCCACTTCCTCAACCGATCACGTAACTCCAATCCCTGCCAAAGAACTCCATCTCGAACTCCAACCGTGTAACAAGTCCCACCCAAAAACAGTAATCACAGAACTTGCAAAGATTCTGTGTTACAAAGAAGCCTTCGTGTGCGCGACATGCGGCCATGCCTCGACCCATTAATACAGCCGTTAGATATCGCCCACCAGTTAAATCACCATGAATGATTGGTCAAGCTTAATATCATTATGCGCCTTATACGACGCCCTACGCGCGCCGCAGGCAATATGTCCATGTCTACTTCCACAGGCTGTACAGAAGCACCCGCTTACGATAAATAACCATACGCTTCGTCAAAATAGGGATCATTGAACACACCACCAGGACCAAACGCTTCTCGCTCCTCTCTCCCCCACTCCCACTCCCCATATGTACTCTCATTCCCAACCATATCCTCATCAATATCGATATCAATATCTGGGCACCCTCCGATCTCATCACACCCGTCCGCGGAGCCCTCAAGATGCAGGTCGACGGTACATACACGTGGCGCACCACCCTCCTCGCGCTGCCTCACCACAAAATCAAGAACGTGCCTCGTCTGCTCTTCAGCGCAGAATATCTCGATAGACTCGAGGGCACGGCAAGGAATCGTGCGCGTACACGATGCTGTCTGGGTCGGCAACAGCGCAGCGAGCGCATTGGGGGTGCGGCACAGCGACAGGTGACGCAGTTTCGGGGTGGCTGCCATCAGGAGACTGAACGGGATCATGCACGCAACGACGTTGGTGAGCGATAACCGCTCTAGGCGGGGAAACGGCGTCTTGGCAGTCCTGGGGACGATGGGTTCTTGGGGCGTGGCTGGGTGGTAGCCGTGCGCTCCATCACCCAATCCACGTTCCGTGGAGACGTCGCATAAGTCAAGGAAGCCAGTTGCGAGATAAGTCAGTAGGGGGCCAGAATCCTCGTCATCAGGACTAGCGATATGATTAGAATCTTCAAGCGAGAGCGTGGCGAGGTTGGGGGCATGGATGTGATTGAGAAGCATAGCTGCATCTTCGACGTTCGTGTACCCCAAGTAGATCTCTTCAAGCAGGGGAAGCGAGATAGGACGATCGCTGCGCTGAACCCCTGCATCAAACCTTGGCCCAGAGACCCTGATCACGAGTTTTCGTAGGAGAGGACAGGCGTTTAGAATCCCTGTGAACTCGTCAAATGTCGGTCTCACTTCACGGCAGTGCTGTGAAAGCTCTAATGACTGGATGCAGCCGGACACACGGGAAAGTGGCGCTGCGCCAAGGGTGCAACGGGAGAAATGCGTCCAGTTGAGGTGAACACCGACAAGCGTCAAATTTCGCAGTTTTGGAAGGGGGTGGGATTGTATAGAGATATCATCGTGGGGTGCGCCTGTCAAAGCGGCGAATGGGATCCCATCGAACATATGTTGGGTGCGTGGAGAGAAAGTGTCCAAGTGACCCAAAAACTCATTGCATCGCATGAGCATCAACGTCTCAAGGCGCGGAGCACCCGAGGCCGTCGTCAGAGCGGGCACACTGAGCCGCTCAAGCGCGACTCGGAGAGGTGCCCATGTATCGCTGAGGATCGTCAGCGAACGCCACCTATACATCTGCGGGAACAAAAGATCGAGGATCTGGGGGATAAATGTAGCATATGGAAAGCATGCTGCGTTTTGAGTCGAGCATTCCTCCCTGAACCCAAAAAACATCGGTACAGATGCGAGCTTCAGACAAAGCACGACGTACCCATCATCTTCAAAATCCCATTCTGGATCGCGGGTGTCGATGAGGATATCTACCGAGGAGTTTCGCGAGCGCGCGATATGAGCGGCTAGGCGCTGTACATCGAGGAACGTGGTATATGCGCGTTCGTCATCTGCGTCTTGGCCGATTCTGACACGGACGACTTGCCCGAGGGTCATTACGAGGCTTGACCATAGCGTCGATGTGGATAGCGCGATATGTCTCCAATGGCGGTTTACAGACGCGAGTACAGTAGGCATCGTAACACTCTGCGAACTAAAAGGCACCTCATATCTTCGTTTATAGTCCTTCTTGGCAGGTGCATCATCATGCGTAGCCAGTGTGAATATATACGACAGTATCTCAACCGGGAGGACGTTGATATGGCACGGACGATGACTCGGAATCAGGTAGTCCATCATCATCATCGTGGAATGAGAGCAGAATCGAAGAGGAATCACGGTGAAATTGGCCGTTCATATCGTTCCTGCGCCTACTTAAGGCTACGATTCCGCGATAGAACAGTTGATGCAGTATCTCACTCCCTTTGTCTCAGCTGTCATGCGAGGACAAAAGAGAAAGGGAGAGCGTGCCGTACGATATCACGGTAATTGTTTCGGGCGGATCCGACGGATGGAAGCCATTGCTTCCGTGCTTTGGATATATCTGTTTCAGGTGCTGGTATAGGTGGCATGTTGCGCTATTGGGAGATGTTGTGATCATCGAAACTAGAACTTGATCAAATACATTTCGTAGCTAATGAACGTTATATTTTAATTCGGGCTCTAACACAAGTGTGTCGCAGGCAAAGCCCGCTTTGCCCTGCGCTCAAACTTCACAACTAGCATTAAGACTCCTCTCGTTCGTCTGCGGTCGTTCAAATCGTATGATTTCTGATATCTCAGGCAGCGATGTGTGCATCTTGTACATATCGTCGTGGCTGCTCCGGAGGTGGAACATGATTCGTGAGCCCAGGACGCTATGAATGACGAGTTGAAGCCTAATCCACAAGTAATCAGCCAACAGCACGCAGTTCCGTCCAACCATACGCACGTATCCAACATGTTTGTATAGCCAACCTATATACAACCAAGCAACACAATACAACTCGTTCAATTCTATTGTTGCAGTTTAATAGACAGCCCACACGCACCGGAAATACGGCGTCGATAATCACATTGGTGACTGTGATGGCTTTTTGCGAAAATGGATTAGACAAACAATAGGTGAGAAGCAGCTGTTTATTTCCACGTACCGATTATACATGACATGTAAAACATGCTTCCGCCATAAACGGTGCTTATGATCGAGCTCTCAGCGTGTCGGTAGTCGCTGAACTTCTTATACACAGTAAGCGCCAGTATCACTGCCAAGGCCCCAAACGCTCGTGAGTCAAAAAAGCCGACGCTACGCCCTGCAAAGTAACTGACCACATTCAAAAAGAGCCAAAATAGCATACACCAAAGCAGCATTTCTTGACGACTCGAAGCCGCCTGCCCCGGGTAAAGTAGACATGGCTGATAACTATATTAAAAAAACGACACGTGTTGGTAATACAGCGAACACTCACCTGACGAAATCAACTGGTGATTCGGAAAGACGTTCATGGATACGGCGGCGATTATTGTCACCTGGTGCACAAGTTAGAGGATTAGACCCTTACTCCAGCCCTGCGGAACACACACACCATACTATAAACCATTAATCCAATCAGCACCGGTTTGCTCTTCTGCCAGAATGCCCATGTCCGGATAAGCAACAAGCCTGTAAAAGAAGCATGATCTACCCTCCTCTCGGTATAGGCGATATGATACGAGCAACTCGCACCTTCCGCAGCAACGATACTTATGATATGAATACCTGTCGATCGCGTCGTTAGGATGGGTGACAATTAACCACTGGGCGTGACGATTTACTGTTTTCTGCCAGACTAGGGGCAGGCTTTGCGTCATGTAATCAGCTTATCGTCAGAAGCCATTTTCTTTTGCATTACTCACCGGCCCGCTGACACGCAGTGCAGCTACGACAGCCCGTCAGAAATAAAAATACTTTTAAAAAAGATAAGGATGGGTGGTGACTCACCATATGCAGTCAATGCAGAGCCTATGAAAGGCAGATATCGAGATATGACGAAGATGACACGAGTTGTGTCCCATGGCCTGGACCAGGTCCATTTTACCTGTAGACAGAGATGAAAAAATAGTTAGGGATTGATTGGTTTTGGTCTTGGTGGTACCTACCTCATCTTGGAACGTGATGCAGAAATCGAATATCTGAGATGCCGAAAAGAGATGATGAGCTGGTGTTGCAATGAATGAATGAATGAATGGGCTCGATGCTTACGAGAATTGCGAAGGCACCGACTGATGATGCAATCTAGTCAGTCACCGTCTTCTTCACGGACGATCCGAGGGCACTCACTATTAGCAAACTAGATAAAAATCAAGTTAGTACCGTCGATTTCATCAAGCTGCGATCTTTACATACCTTGGATATCTGCAGATCCGCAACCTCCGAAAATGAAATAGAAGACATCTTGAAAATAAAAAAAATAAAACGATATGCCCTCTATTGGACCTGCCTGCAAGTCACGGAAAGACCAACCTCCTCGCGAACCCTACAGTTAAGTACGGTCGTCGGCACAGGATCGAGCTTCCCACCCCGTTCTGGAGACTCGTGATCATCATGAAAAGCAGTGCCTTTTGATCGATATAGCACAGCACTTGAACTTGGAGAGGGCAAAAGTAGAAGCTTGTTCGACACCGTGACCTTCATATGGTGAATCGATCGCCACAAGCATGTTCGTTCACCGACGCTGTGCAGTCTGATGCATAGCGTTGATAACACCCGGGCCAGATCTGACGTTGTGGGGAATGTAGTTATCGGATTCAATGTTCCATAGATGCACTCGTACCTTGAACTGTTTTCCCAAGGTGCTAATTATCCCACCTGCGTTGAACCACTTTTGGTTTTGCTCGGATGCTAACAGCACCGGAACTCTCCCGCGTATTTCAATCGTAGGACTTTTGCAATCATCAAAAACATATAGTGAGGAATGTCTGATACCATATCAAACATGCGACTGCAGTCGATTAAGATGATGAATTTACTAAAGGGCTTGGCGGCCGCCAGGACAGTATCAGATGTCTTCTCGGTCCGTCGGCGGAAGGTCGGGTCCGACTGCCCAGCCAACAAGCATCGTCGGAAGCAGCGACAATTGGATTCAAACAATGATTGTTTATCCTTGCAGCCAGTAGGAAGCCAGCTTGAGCGAAGTGAGATGTACCCCAGTGATGCTGATCGATAGCATTACGTACAGCTTCTGTCTCAATGTAGTGTTGCAAATATTGTTGAATGCATCATTGATGGGTATTGATCAATATTGATTGAGACTTGAGTCGAGCGTCAATTGTTTCAGTATGAGCTGATGTTACTGGTGAATTAACAGATTAAACGTAGGCATCAAGTTAAAGGGACGAACCCTTAACCGGAAGTTCGATCCTGAATGTAACGTTGAGTTGCACAGACATCAGGTCAGATCCTATGCACGCACGTCAACCATCTCTGATGTCCGCCACCAACAGCTGTGAACTGATCCACCATTGTGTTCGGCTTCTATGGGGGTCCATCGAATGCGCGATCATGTCAAACTTGATGGAGGGATACGCACCCCGATGTTTGTCGATTATCGTTGCACCCTCCATGGGATGAGATATCAATTTCATACTATGTATGTTCGCAGTGGCGATGCGAGTGGATCTTCTCATCAGTATCCGAAGATGGGGCTAAACGTTGAACCTCGCCCGTCGTTACGACGAAGGACCATAACACGGATGCCAAACCTCAGGCTCCGGCATGGCCATCGATCTTGTACCTGGATACTTAGCATCGCTGGACCGCTTGTCCCATATAGAATCAAAGACTATCTTCCTTCTGTTCAACTCTTCCTAGTGAGATGTCGACAAAGATGTTGCGGGCTACGAGAATAGGCTTATTTTGTGTTCAAATTATCAGCCAATGAGCTTCCTTCTCCATAATAGCCTGACTTTTCCATGAATACACGCTGCACAAGGGAAATGGTGGACGACCCACTGTCCAACGACCACGTACATTCGCTATCCCGCAGAGAAGCAGGTCCGACAATAGCAAGCAGCACGGAAAATTAAAAATTGAGCACCCACTTCGGGGAAGTATGCTCCAAGGACCCCTTACGAGAGAGAACCCGACGACCATGGATGGTTAGAGTTGCGAACAGTCAGTAGTCCAGAGAACTTAATGAACGATGTTCCATGGAGAGACTGCGGATTTTCAATGGGATAGGTGAGGTTATTGCTACGCACCCACGAAGAAGCCACAGTGTTGTTCAATACCCACCGTCCGCACTATTGAAAATGAAGCAACGAGACTTCTATTGTCCCTTGGTAACCTTCCGCTGACCATCATGATATAGCGTGAAAATTTCGCAGTATACTAGAAAGGAACAACACACCCGATGCGAGCCTCAGCTCACGACCATGCTCAGCGCTGAGGTCGGACCCAAGCTCATATCACCTGTATCATATTAGCAAATGCCGGTTGAATGTCAGATAGAATTATCACATCACCGGGCCGCAGTGCGCAGTATGCGGGGTACGTCAGATTACCTGCATGTATCAACGTGTGCTGAAAATAACCACTGCAATTGGAAACCCTTGTAGACGCTAATGCAACACGTTAAAGGGTCGAGACTCGAGCGAGTGGTGGGGGGCGTGTTCGGGAATGATGCAGGCTCTCTTCCTTTCATTGATGCGCTGGAAATTTGAAGATATTAAAAAATAGTTGAGCGGCAAACTCTCAGAGGCGCCAAGGGGCATGGGGGCGAGCTTAAGTTGACGTGGGTATGTGACAACGTTGAACGATGAGGGCAGGCCAAGACAATCGAATTGAGCGTTCGTCGGCCACGTTAGCGAAGGTTGTCGACGACTTGAACTTCTCTGCTTCATCGTTCTCGAGTCGTTAAGAGTTTAGTTCAAATTCTACTTTAGTTATACACTTATATTGAAGGTGATTGGGGTCCTAAGTTCACAGCCAAAATTGGTGCGGCACTGCCGCATAGCTTTGCCTGCTGCGAACACCACCTACTACATCAGCCGTCTTTCCACTTTCCGTTCTTTCCCCCAATTTCTGTCCTGCCGTGCTGGTTCTCGGTCCCAGGATCCTTTAACGATACCCCTGGTCACTAATTCACCATGTTCAAGCGGCAACCGCCACCGTCCGAAATTGACGAGAATGATACCATAGATCCACAACTCCGTCTTCGCACAGTGCGCACAGCAGCTTCCACTATTGCAGAATCCATACGCTCAGAAATTAAAGCGCAAAAGAGGCGGAGGGCCACACAGAAGAGATCCTTGTTTTTTCGCAAGAATGCAAAGAAGCCAAAGACTTCAGAACCAGACTCATCAACGGCCCAATCGGCTGAGGCCCCCTCAGCCCCGCAATCGCGCATTCCAGGCGCGCGGAGGAACATATACGTCAATCAACCACTCACTGCTATGGAGGCAGACCACCATGGTGAACCGCTCGCCCGGTATGCACGGAATAAAGTTCGCACAAGCAGTATGTTTCATATTTCGATTTCAATCCCGTTTTGAGTGTAATATTTGTCATAGGGTACACACTCTTCACCTTTCTGCCGAAGAACTTGTTTGAACAATTTCACCGGTACGTGTCACTGTCGATGAAGCAGTAACCTCGTTGATTGCCCCTAGAATCGCCAATATCTACTTCTTGGCGCTCGTCATTTTCCAATGTGAGTACAGCTTATGCGGGTTACCGGAACAGTGCCTTGTGGAGCAATAATTGCTGATGACGACTTGCGCAGTTTTCTCCGTCTTCGGTGCCGCATCACCACAGACTGCGGCTCTCCCGCTGTTGTTCATCTTAGTTGTGACAGCAGTTAAGGACGGTGTCGAGGATTATAGACGAGCCCAGCTGGATGAAGAAGTGAACACTTCTGCAGTAACACGACTTGGAGAGTGGCGCAACGTTAACCAGGCCCTTGATCCCCGACCATGGTACCAACGGCTGCTCCACATAAATGCTCCTGGAAAAATCACTCGTGGAGTGCAGAAACTACGGGAGAAGGAAGCAGGCGAGGGAAAGCAGATCATCTTGAGCAAGGGCGGTGAGGATAGGGTCAGCATGAGCACCACAGACATGAACGATAGCATTACAGCCTTGGGTGGATCTCACCCTCCTACAGGTGGCCGGCAATTGGAAGATATAGAAGGCAGTATAGGTAGCGTGGACGTACATACCTACCCGCCAGGGCTCCCAGAAAACGAGCTTGGAGGATGGGGTCAGCACAGTATGTCCCTATCAAACTATGTGCAGTCATCTCCTTCACGGTCATCTCTGGGCGTGGTAGATTGGAGCAGGCGCACCAACGGGACAGCCCGCTGGGAGAGGACGTTGTGGAAGAAGCTAGAGGTCGGCGACATTGTCCTTCTACGGGAGGATGAGCAGGTTCCTGCTGATATCGTTGTACTGTCGACATCCGATGCAGACGGACTGTGCTATCTCGAAACCAAGAATCTCGACGGCGAAACAAACCTCAAGGTGCGGAAGGCAATACAGGCTACGGCATCTCTCAGCTCAGAAGAAGACATCGAAAAATCCTCGTTCGTCCTCGATTCAGAACCTCCGCACCAGAACTTGTATGTATACAATGGGGTCTTGCGATATACAGATGCTGCCACGCGCGAACCTCGTAGAGAGGGTGTCACTATCAATGAGCTACTCCTTCGCGGCTGCACCGTGCGGAATACTGCATGGATCATCGGACTGGTAGTTTTCACCGGCCCAGACACCAAGATATACTTGAACGGTGGACAGACCCCATCCAAGCAATCGAAGATCGCGAAGGAGACAAACTTCAATGTTGTAGTGAATTTCCTGTTCTTGGTCATCATCTGTTCGGTATCAGCGACCATCAACGGTGTCATGGATGGATTAACAGCCACAAGCACGTATATATACGAACAAGGCGTCGAACCCACCAGTTCCAATGTACTCAATGCACTCGTTACCTTCGTGTATGTTCATGTAACGTCACCTTAACGCTCGCTAATATTCTTTCAGGTCGTGTCTCATTGCCTTCCAGAACATCGTCCCAGTCTCCCTGTTCATCTCTATCGAGATCGTCAAGACCATCCAAGCCTACTTCATCGCTCAAGATTTGGACATGTATTACAAGCCCTTCAACACCGCCTGTGTCCCAAAGAACTGGGGAATTTCTGACGATCTCGGACAAATCGAATATATATTCTCCGACAAGACTGGAACGCTGACACAAAACGTGATGGAGTTTCAAAAATGCTCGGTGCGCGGGGTTATATATGGAGAGGGCGTTACAGAAGCGCAGCGGGGGGCTGCTACGAGGGAAGGCCGGGTTGATGCGGTAGCACCAGAAGAGCTAGCAGAAAAGCTTGCGGTGCTCAAGGACACTATGGTTGCCAGGCTGACCAAGCTGTTCAAGAACCGTTATATGCAGGTCGACAAACTCACGCTCGTGTCGCCCAAGCTCGCGGAGGACCTCGCAGACCGCTCGACGGAACAATATTCCCACATCGTCGCGTTTTTCCGTGCCTTGGCCGTTTGCCACTCAGTATTGGCGGATAAGCCCGAGCCCCAGGAACGTCCTTACCACTTGGAGTATAAGGCTGAGTCCCCTGATGAGGCGGCGTTGGTTGGTGCTGCGCGGGATGTCGGCTTTCCTTTTCTCGGCAAACACAAGGACACGATTGACATTGAAGTGCTTGGCCAACCTGAGCGTTTTACGCATATCAAGACGCTCGAATTCACTAGCACGCGTAAGCGTATGAGCGTTGTTGTCCGTGCATCAGATGGACGCATCATTTTGTACTGCAAAGGGGCTGACAGCGTCATATACGAACGACTCGCTGCGGATGTCGACCCCGCTTTGAAGGAGAAGACGACCAAGGACATGGACTTTTTTGCTAATGGTGGTTTGCGCACGCTCTGCATTGGTTATAGAGTGCTCGCGGAGGATGAGTTTTTGAGGTGGTTGCGGAACTATGAAGCTGCTCAATCGTCAGTCGACAATCGCGACGAGGCCATTGAAAGTGCAGCGGCAGAGGTGGAGCACTCATTGCAAATACTGGGCGCGACGGCTCTTGAGGACAAGCTACAAGAAGGAGTACCGGAAGCTATTGAGATGCTCCATCGCGCTGGAATCAAACTTTGGATTCTCACAGGAGACAAGCTGCAGACCGCCATCGAGATTGGTGAGTAGGGTTTTTATTCTCCACAGTTGGATCTCATCGCTCTCCAGGTTTCAGCTGCAACCTCCTGAAGCAAGATATGGAAGTCATGATCCTGTCTGCTGACAGTCCCGAAGGCACTCTTGCCCAAATAGAGGCGGGTCTCAACAAGATTGCATCGATATTGGGTCCGCCTACCTCGAAAACAATGGAACGCGGGTTTGCTCCTGGCGCTAAGGCTTCCTTTGCGGTCGTTATTGATGGTGACACCCTACATCACGCATTGACGCCAGACATTAAGCCTTTGTTCCTGAACCTTGGTACCCAGTGTGAAACTGTCGTATGCTGTCGTGTCTCCCCTGCCCAGAAGGCTTTGACAGTAAAGCTAGTGAGTATACCGTCACTTTCTGAAGTATTCTACTGACCTCAAGTTTGGTGTCAAGGTCAAGGATGGTCGGAAGGCCATGACGTTGTCCATAGGAGATGGTGCTAATGACGTCGCAATGATTCAAGAAGCCAATGTTGGTTGTGGTCTGCTTGGACACGAAGGTTCACAAGCTGCTATGTCTGCCGACTATGCCTTTGGTCAATTCAGGTTTTTGACGAAGTTGCTACTCGTCCATGGGAGGTGGTCGTACCAGCGTATTGCTGACATGCACAGTAACTTCTTCTACAAGGTGTGTTGTGCGTTTTTTGTTTGATTGTGCACGCCGTTGATTCGTCGTTTCAGAATGTCATCTGGACGTTGGCCATGTTTTGGTTTATGCCCTTTTGCTAGTGAGTTTTGTCCTTTGGTTTATATGTACTAATTGACGATACCTTTGACAGCTTCGATGCAACCTATCTATATGACTATAGCTTTATCTTGTTTTACAACCTTATCTTTACCTCATTGCCTGTCATCGTTCTCGGATGTAAGCCTTTGTTGACATCAGTCAATGGATCCCGCTCAACTGTTTGTTTTAGCATTCGATCAAGATATCAATTCAAAAGCTGCCCTTGCTTTTCCTCAGCTCTATGTTCGTGGCATCAGAGGCTTGGAGTACACGCGGACCAAGTTCTGGTTCTACATGCTCGATGGTCTTTACCAATCTGCGGTCGTCTTCTTCATTCCCTACTTGGTCTGGCAGCTTGGACTGGCCGTGGCGTCCAATGGCAAGGGTATTGATTCTTTAGCGGACTTCGGGACGACCGTTGCGGTTGCTGCTATCTTTGCAGCGAACACATATGTTGGGATGAACACTCACTAGTGAGTGAGCTTTGTCGTGCTGATTTGACAGTGCTTAATTGTTGCTTATCTTAGCTGGACCTCTATCACTTGGGCCGTCGTCATCGGATCATCCCTTGTCATGATCCTTTGGATAGTAATTTACTCGTTCCTTCCGGTCAACACCTTCTTCTCAAACACAGATGGATTTGTAAACGAGGTAGAGATTCTCTTCGCCAATGTCACGTTTTGGACGACGATTGTTTTCTCGGTTTTGGTGGCACTAGGTGAGTCAACATGGTGTTCCTGGAGACTCATCCTAATTGGCGATCGACTAGCGCCTCGGTTCCTCATCAAATTCTTCAAGTCCACGTATATGCCTTTGGATAAAGACATCGTTCGCGAGATGTGGGTTGGAGGGGATCTCAAAGATCGTTTGGGAATCCGCCATCGCAAGGAATCAAAGAACAGACATGTTGACCTTGAGACTGCACCCATGTTCCGCGAACCTCACGCTCGTTCAGCGTCGGAATTGGCTCTGCAGCAAGGTTACGAACCCACAGTTCCAAGATCTCCCGCAGGTTCTGATAGGAAGAGTCCCGACGATAATAGCGCAAATGATATCGAGCAGCTCTCCAAGGCCGCGTTACCAAATCCCCACGACACGGAGGATACTGTCTCACCCAATCCCTCTTACTACTCAGCATCAGACATCCCGCTGCCCTCACCCTTACCACCTTCGCTATATCAGTATCCATCAGGGGAAATAAGCAGCCAAGCGCCATTTTCTGCGCCGTCGACCTCATACTCCCTGAGCCCTGAGTCTCCCGTTCCTAAACTAGATTACTCACGTCGTGCATATTCGCCCGCCTCTCAAGCGGAGTCATACGAACTGCAAGCACGCCCTTCGCGTGATTGGTCCCAATCCCCTTCGCGTTTGCAGACTCCTCCACACTCTCATTCCTTGGCACCTGGCCAACAACCCCATGTTCAGCTTCAATCAGAGGCACCTCATGATCACGATGCTGGCGAGGGTCGGTATCGCCCAGAAGAAGACGATCAAGAAGACCAGGCAAACGGTCCACTGGTGTGGGACGGGCCGCGGGTGCTCTGAGGTCTCTTTAGCTTCTATTGGATGTCGGTGTATCATAGGAGAGGCGTTGTGAACTGTTGTACTCACCCTTGCTTTCGTTCTGACCTGTCTACATCTTATTGCAACGCATGGATATTCAAGCCCTTTTTGGTACCGTTTCGCATTTACATGGACTTCAATATAGTCGGTACCGAGATGGCCATCCCTATCTATTGTCCTACACTTTTTATATGTCAAGCTGAAGACTTTTAAACTAATGGGCTTGCCGATGGCTTCGAGACCAACTCATAATGATGAACCTCAGAACACTGGAGATGTTGTAGCAAGAATATAGGTCACTGTGTCCATAGTCCAGTGTAGACGATGTTGATATGGAGAAAACTTGGTAACTTCGATCGTTATCACGTAGACGAGGTAAATCAGCACACCGATTACATGGATTGGTCGCCGCTGAGATACACATCCCCGGAATAACCCCATCCGAGTCAATACTGGAAGTGTGAAGCCATTATGCCTAATGTTCAGATCTATGTGCAATTTCTGAGTCACGACAAAGCAGGGTGCGTTACAAAGATGCGCTAGGAATATGATTGAAAAGCCATCCACACTCACCGTTCACCCAACACCCCCACTGGGCGCCTATGCAACAAGAGGCGGCGCAAACGAATGCCTCCACGGAAAGCACAAAGTACAAGGAGCTTTTGGTATTCATCGACGACGCATAATCGACTGGTGACCTTGTCACTAGAAGGACCAGATTCATTTGCTCGCTCGCGGATACAAAACTTCGCCCATAGAAAATCCAGCACCTTTGCCAAGTTGAACTTCCCGATTCCCAATTAATTGCTTCTGCTTCGCAGTTGCCGAAGGCACGTACGTGCATGCGCTTGCAATATGCTGAGTACAATTCCAGAGACGGGCCCATTATCTTCACAAGTCCAGAATGGATATCCAACCATTCTGCAGTATTTTCAGCGCGCTGCCGATGCGTTCATGTCACATGTGTAGACATCCGGCTGCCACTGGTACCTGGGCGAGAAGTTTCTGCAGGAGCTCTCACAGTGAGGTCGGCGGATCTAGAGTCTAAGGAACAGTTTAAATCAGTGTCAATAAGCATCGAGACTCTGCCAATCCCAACCTGAGTGAAATTTTAATTTCAGCAGCTGTCCTTTTATAGGCCGTTTGCGAACCTCTACAAACACCGCAGGCGGAGAAGGCACTTCGGGGCCGCCCCTAGCGGTTCCGTTATGGTGTACAACTTATAGGTGGATAGGTGTTTACTCCCGAGCTCGTACGCGTTTGGTTCCAGAAATTAAGAGTCGAGCACGAGCATCTACTCATTACTGGGGACCGAAGAGCACTACGAACAGATCGAGTTATGCTCTGTGAGTCACTGGAAAAAGAGCAAGTGTCACCATGATATGCAGTATATAGAGGCAAAAACTGACCGCGAACGGACATCCTGCCCATCACCGCTTTCACTTCATTCCTGAGGATAGCCCGAAGGTCGCGCCTTCCATTTGCGAGCTTGAGCTTGAAGTTTCAGTTTCGCAATGACTTATCCGCTGCCTAGCATTCAGTAAGCCTGATAGGACACCCTAATTTTTACTGATAATGTAGGTGATACATGTGATGATCTAGAAACCGAAAAATCAGTCCTTGAATCGCGTCCTCAAATCAACACGAACTTTACAGGGTCACAGTAAGTATTGCCCCACAATACATACACAGCAGATGATAAGGCATTAATAGGTGATTCCTAGTGATTCTTCGGGTCAATTTCGATGGAAATATAAATGCCTGCGGGCATGCGTTCGGAAGGGACCTTTCCGCTGATGAGTGTAGATAGAGTGTGAGGATCTCAGAACGCATACGGAAGTGATATGCAGTAACCCACTTTCAAGTCTGATAGATCTGCCTTCAAACCGCCTGGTGCGATGAGACAAAACGCTGAGGATCGAGAGTGATGGGTAGAATGAGTTGAAGAAAAATGACGGAGGTAGAAATGTGAGGAGTTTGGCTCAGAGGGAGGGGAGAGGAGTGTATACTGTGCGTGTATTTCGATGGAGTCGATGACCGTTTGACACGATATAGACACTCGGATAATGTTTTATGCCAAGCGCTGAGAAAGTTAGCAGCAGTCCGCGACTCGGAGAGCCTGTCAAAGAAGTGGATAAGATTAAGGTCTGTCGTCATCAAAAGTGGCACACCAAGGTTGAAGGGAACATGCGAGTGTCGCTGGCAGAGCGTCCCAATAGTGAAAATCGACAGCGTGTTTCGGATTTCCAAGGTGGCCGCATACTGTTGAGTGGACTGTGATTCTAGGCTTACCAGATGTGCCAGGATGCGATATATCAAGATATTAACTTACTGTAGAGTGCTTGAAGCAGTCGAGCTTCCATTTTTCCAACTCTACAAACAAATGAGTGGAGCAGGTGGAAGCATCTGTTTTTCTGGCTCCATAAGTAAACAAATGAAGGGAAAGCTGCTGACCGATGTGAAAGTAGCCATGCATGGGACTACATTTCCATGGGCCTCTATTTCAGCTGTGAAGCTCTGCTGGCAGGAGTCACTAGCTCACCTTCAGTGGCACGAGATGACTGGATGGAAGGGATAGGTTCTGCCTGAACCATTCTGCCAAACAGAATCCTGGCTAGACACTAAAGGTCATTGTCGCGAGTATAAGAATAACGTTATCTTCCTACCGTCCACAGGGAAATTTTGCAGCTCCCTCAGCAGCTCATAGCACCTCGCACAAAATACGTTCCTCCTTCGCCATCATTGTTGCGCTGACAACATCTATCATGTCTGTCAGTGCATGTGATTGTGTGAAGTCAGAAGTGCCTTGCCACAATGACAGGGACTGCTGCGATCCACTTGATACATGCTACACAATTGTAAGTAGGAGCATTTTGCTTTGCATAAAATTTTCACTTGACGACTCACCCTTTGCACCTCGTAATAACAGCCAACTGGTGCCAAAATCTGCTATCATCAAGGTGATTAGCCCTGAAGAGGCTGTCCATTTGGGCGTAGCAACACACTGGTGGGTTGTGTTTCTGCTTTCCCATTGGTGTTTGTTGATAGAATCGTAGGGTCGTTCAAAGTTGGGCACATACAACCCCCGGCCAATTCATATACTGCTGCCCGTCTTGTACTTGAACAAATGATAACTGTTGGTACAACACTAAGTATCGCGTCAAATGTGTGAAGCGTTAAGCTCCAGTACTTATCGATACATCGCCTGCGGATGTTCTCCTTGTCAATTGCCACTACAGTCCAGCGAGCACTCACGAACGCCTTGAGCATTGACACGTGTTCATGCCTAGTAAATGATGCGTTCTGTACCATCACTCATCCTTGCCTGTTCGCATCGTGGAGCCAATAGGCACGTCTCTGAGTTGTCAAGAGCATCACGCACTTTTAGCGTACCTGAAGACTGTCAATGTTAGGACCGACCGAGAAGAAATTCACAACGTTCAGGATCTGCCACATTTGACAGCTAGTCAGGGAGTGGAAAGTTATGGACCATCGGTAGTGAAGCTGTTATGTGAGCGTCTATGTCCTGATGCTTGTGAGCCTCGCCGTTGCTCAAATTATGGGCATCCAGACACATCAGGACGGGATGACTAGGGCACGAAATGTGCAGCATTTTGATTGGCAACCGGGACATGTTCTAGCGACTGCTTGAAAATAAAATCGAGGCTTCACGACAGATTTGACATGAGATTGAGGAAGCTGTGAAATTAAATACTCGACGTGAACAAAGAGATAAAAATGGTCAGAAAAAAATCAGATTCAAAAATGAGATAGGCGTCCGGAAGACGCAGTGCTATTGTCCGTCTGAATGCGGGAGAGATGCACAGCAGAGAAAAAGAACGAAACGGGTCCGCAATGGCAGGGGCAGTGGCTGCTCGCTTGCTGCACCTGGCGCGGTAGTATGAGCATCAGGAGTAGTAGGTGTCGCGGATGTGGAGGGGGCGGTAGGCTGAGTCTGTGATGATGACGCCTGAGCCTGGGGTAGACCTTGTGATTGACCTTGATAGTGCTGCGGTTGCGATGATGTCACGGTCGCATGGGTCTGCGCTTGGCCTTGTAATTGATGGTGTGTTGGTTGTGCATTGGCACCGGCACGTTGAGCGGATGTGCAGCAGAGAAAGAGCACGAGATGAGCCAACAATTGTACAAGTCGTGAATGGGTAGGTCTTGTGCCTGGTGGGGCAGCATTAGTGCCTGGAGCATGGGGTGTTGCAGACGATCCCTGGCCGTGCGATTGAGATTGCTGCTGCTGCTGTGTTTGTGTCGCCTTGTCACGTTCGGGCCGGCGGGCAACAAACAGCGACTGACAGGAAATGATTGAACAATGGCAATTAGAGACGGACTGGGAGGAAGGCATGCCTGTTTGTCCCGCACTGCAGAAACTTCGACGATGGGAGGTCGGCGAGAGAAGATGGACCGCGTTGGGCGTTGCTGGAGTTCAATTGCTCCATCGGCATGAGAGTGGCGGAAGAGCGATGCGAAGCGTTCTAGAAGGGGTGTTTGGGTACTGCGAGGACGAGAATAGGTACCGCGTGCTGAAGAGGACTGAAAGTACAGAGGTGAAAACAAGAACCGGTCAAAGATGCAGATGACTCACCTGGACACCGTTTTGTGCACCATTGGAAAAGCCTTGTGGTATTCGACGGGCTTGAATAGGTGGGCGTCGCGTAGCATTACCCTAGGGCGACAACCTTGACATGGTTAAAAAGATTCGAGAACACGTCACATACATTCATTAACAGTTTTCAAGTTGGGACCTGCGGGTGGAATATTAAAGTAGTTTGTAATGAAGAAGTATAAAAGTTACATTAAGAATAGGCGAGGGGAGGTCCTCAAGGCCAGCTTCTTTGAGGATGGCATGAACGTCCCACGTGTACGCGTTGTCGTTATAGCACGCAGTGGCTAGCACCTTTCCATCAGGGGAAAGGGCTGCAGAGCGCAAATCATTTTCGTGCTGGAGGGGTGGTCCGGCTGGGAGATTGGCGTCGAGATTCCATAGATGTGTTTTATTCCACGATGCACTTGCAAGGAGGCGGTTGTTCGGAGACAAAACATTTGTGTTCAACTTCAAGGATAGCGATGTGCTGCCAAGTGGCAGTGTCGAATATCCTAATCGGGCCAAATGAACCGGAGATAAGTTTCTTCCCGTCCGACGTCCATCCCAAACTGTAAACTATGTGATCGTGTTCGAGTGTGTTGAGAAGCTCGCCCGTCTTTGCATCCCAGATTTTTACACCATTCTCTCTGTCCGCCTGTTGCAAGTTTTGATGAGTCAGGCGAGTATGTCACCGCACGCACCCATTTGTGCCCAGTTTTGATTGTCACTATATTGTTCCCCCTCTTGACATCCCAGACTCTTGCTGTCCCATCCCACGGTCCACTCGCCACTCGCTCACCATCTGTACTCCAGCACAATGTGCACACAACTTCGCTGTGTCCTGTCCATGTAGCAATGACCTTCCTCGTCCCAACGTTCCACAATCTCACTTTCCCGTCATTGCATCCACTTGCAACTATCTCACCATTCGGAGACAATGTCATGGACCACACTGCGTCATTCTCGTCCCGCCAGTCCTCTTCTATCTGTGTGCCGCTCTTTAGGTCCCATAGTCGGAGTGAGCTGTTCAATGAACATGTAATGATTTGTCGTCCGCCAGGCAAGTGCACAACATGGCGTACTTGTCCGGTATGGCCTCGCATCGTCTGGCATGGCGTAATTGCAGGCGTCTTACTAGTGGAGGAAGACATGGTCTGCGCTCAGAGTCTCAACTATGTGCTGGTGAGTCCAGATGTCTATTTTTTCATTTGATGGTTCAGAACGACATGAGCTCACGAGACAATGTACTTACAGGATTTAGTCCTCACTTACAAGACGGTCGTTGAATGCAGGTCCTGCGAAATTCGACAATGCGCGAGAGATGTTTGTAGTATCCGAACCTGATGGTAAGCAAGTCGTCAGCTTTACCCGGTAGAAGAACCTAGAGCATCATTCACGGAAAGAAGCTTTCAGACGAGTCCAGTGTCGAGCGCCAGAGATCAATCTGTATCTGGTTGGAAGTTGTGGAGACTTGGCACTGGTACGTCCATGCTGTTTTTAAAGTTGCTCGCGTTTGCTTCATAGCAACAAACTTGCTGTGTAGACGAAGCGCTCAGGTCTGCTGACCGCGCATTGATGTCCGTCTTCCCATACATAGGGACTATGATGATGACTATGACAACCAACCGACGGCATCCTGCGCTCCCTCTCCACTCCGCACAATTCTTCCGGGCTACGTTCGAACTCTAGCATACACCGATCGTTTCGACCTCGAAGATGTCATTTTGACAGGGTATGAGAAGTGAAGCTGATAAGTGAGTTATCACGCATTCAAAGGTGCTCGTCATGCTTATCTATATCCACAGACACTGAACCTCTACCTGGCTGGGTGCACAATCGATGTTGATTTTACGACGGACAAATATTTTATGTATGTGTCTCATCAATTATTTCGTATGTATGCTAATTGATCGATAATTCTCAATCACAGCTCCCACTTCCGTCTTAACTCGCAGGATGGGCCGTAATAGTAACGCACGAACTCCTGCTTCCAGCAACACATCAACAAGCATCTTGCCAGCACATCATCCTCGATTATACTAGAGCCACTCGCTACCCATGAAACACTTGCACCAAAATTATACACTACCAGGGATTTTCAGATCTTGATTCACTCAACAGCCGCCGCAGGGTTAAGCGCACTTGCTGAGCTTCCTCACTGCGGTGGTGAGAGATTTACTATTCGTTTTTGGTCTCAGCCTCTCCACACACCGCAAATACGCTGTCCCCTGATGTTTTAATCCTACAAGTGACATGCTCGTCATGCTTTGACTAAGATTCGAATATCCCTACAACGAGGATGCGCCGTTCATCACGCCACGGGCTCAGAACGTGGCGACTCAGCCGTCGGATCTCATTGACGGACATGCAACTCTTTTTGCTGCACATTCTATCTTTGCTGCGCCTAGAACCCATGCAGACGGATCCAGGAACAACTCGCAATACGAGGAAGACCATGATGAATCGATGCGTTCTGCAAAGTCTGACTCGTACAATGGCTCGGTTGACTCAGTCTACCTGCCGTTGCAAGCTTACATGCTTTTTGGTCGAGGAAGACGTCTTTCCGCTGTGGTACCAGTCTTACTAGTCGCTGACTCCCGTAATATCATTTCCCTACTTTGCAGTACTCTTTACCAGAGACATGTGTGGGGGATCCGTCAACCTAAGGTCTTCCTTTGCTGTTCCAGCACGAGTACGATTGCCACAGCCATCTTCGGGTGGCTCAACTTCGATCGGAAGGCCATATGGTAAGTCTGAAAATTTTCCATATCGACCGATCCCAAAGCCCACAGCGCACCTCGCTTTAGCAGAAGGTGTCCGCTCAAATCCCTTGATTGGGGTGTTTGATTTCACTGACGCTCGTTCTGTTATCAGCCTCGCGCAATTCGTTTTGGGGTTGCGGACTCATTTTGAGGATATCAAGGGCGCCACATCGATAGAAGCAGTGGATTCTCTGACTCCATTGTGCTGGAGATCCGATTTACCCGAATTTGAAACTCAGTTTTGGGGACAATTGGAAGAACGAGTGGCATCTGGAACCCACCAGGTACACGGGCAGACGAGTTTTAGGTACAAGTTCTTATTTTTAATGACAAGTTAAAATCACAACGATCATTTAGCGAGGCATCATCCTCATCTACACCTTGTACCCATTTTCCAATACTCCGTCCCTTGCTCTTGGATACCGCGCCTGTATCGTATGAAATCTCCATCGCTTCCCACCATCGCCGAGCATAAACAAGGTCATGGCGCGAATATCCGGTCAATATCTCGACCTATACCACATCTATCAACACACAACTAACTCGAAGCTTTAGGCTGCAAGATTCACACGCGGCGAACACGAAAGGACAACAAGTTCGCTCTAGTGGCTCTATACGTGATCTGACTTTGCCTGCAGAGGAAGAGGGTCGCAACCATCGTCCTCGAAGGACTTTTCGAAGACTCGGGGGAGCAGTCCATCGCCACAAACGCTATCTGAGGCTAGGAGTTTGACCTCATCGCGCACACCCAGTTCATATCCAAACTCGCAGTAAGGAGTCCACTGCTTGGCCGACTATTCAATAATTGTTTGTCGTCTACAGGTTTGCCGCTCTGTCTGATGATGGCCTTAATGACAATGTGTCAATATCCTATTGGTTGTTTGAATGCCATGCATTCACCATCGGTCGTATTTCAGTCAGCTCTCTGAGGACCGAGCGAATAAGACCGAAAACAACGCAATGGTCAAAATATATGATCAAATGACTACGTTTACCTGGTCGGACAAGACTAAAACTATCGTGAGTCGGCAGAATTGCTTTTACTACTAATTCTCACTATGTTGCACGCAGCTCTTGACTGCCGGGGTAGATAACTCTGTATCGGACATCAGATCAAAACTATGCGATACGAATGGCGGTCCCAACTGTCAGTTTAGCGAAATCGATGTTCTCTCGTTGGAAGATGTCGAGTCTATTTCATGCCGGCTTTCTGCACTGTTGCACGCCGTTAAAGGTGTTCGCCGCTGTGATGATGCCGCAAAGCTGCGCGGCGCCAATGAAGCTGATCGGCGTCACGAATGGGACGCTCTGCTTCTCAACTTCTTCCGACCTGTTCCCGAGCAACGGGACGTGTTGTGCGTAGTCCCTATGTCCAGTCATTTCCATTCTAAGTGTTTGACAACTAGATTACGAGCCAAGTTCAACTTGGCTCGTAATCTAGTTGTCAAAGAGTTTTCCTTTGCGACACGAGCCATTGAGGTCGCTCGCGAATACCGAACCCTCTGTCTTGAACAATACGATTGTGTCCCTGTCACCTCTGCCAGTTGGGTGCAGTCTGCAGCAGCGCGAAACCAGGCAATCCAATTTTCTGACGATATTCAGCATCGCGACGTGGGCAGTAATTTTGCTGAAGCGATTGCGTATCGCTTCTCTATGGATCCTGTCACTGGAACATGTGACACCATCCTCGTCATTCCGTTTTTGGGCGATGCTACTGCATTGCTCCAGCGCATATCTAGTAGCGACGAGCCAGAAACGCTCTGAAATCTTTCATGCTAGTCCAGGGTCCCAAGCCAGAGAAGCTTGACGCGAGTAAGGGGGCAACTTCACACCAGATTGAGAAGACCGTCGGTCACAGCCGAAAGACTACATCCAACGATCACTCCAGGTCCCCTCCTCTTCTCGTGTATTGGAATCCGTAAAAACCGATCGAAATCAGTCGCAGAACTTGTTTCTGTATCATCCTGATGGCAATCCGGCGATGCAGAAAAAAGAAACAACATCTTCTAAAGATTCGTCCTGTGACGAACCTAGTGAAACGGACCTACCTCTCCCGGTGCTTTTAGCGGATTACAAGGAGAGGCACGCGTCCGCGATCTCAACATCCATGAACCAGATGAAGATTTATCAGGTCTCCGCGGTTACCTTCCTTTCCGCACTTGGCATCACAGACCAACTTGTATGTGGATTGATTGTTAATGACACGTTTGGTGCTATCACGGCGTGGAAGACGAATAATGTATGTGCTGCCTCCGGCTACCATTTCCTCGGGAACTTACCAATGGTATAGCAAATCTACATCATGGAACGTAATGTCCAGCATTATGATATCAGGGACCCTCTTCAGGCACTACAGTTCGTGTCTATTCTGCCGCGCCTCGCGCGTCATGGCATGGGCCTCTGCCGCCCGTTAGAAGGGCAGCTCGCAATTTCAGATGTCAACCAATTTCAATTCAAGCCGTGGTCCAAGTTATACCAACGGAAGACGAAAAATTGGCGGCCGCCAAGCGGACAGAATCGGAGCAAGCGGTCGCACAAGAGGCGGTGCAGAGAGGAAATAGAGATTGACATTGGAATATGTACGGCACAAGTGGAACACATGATAGCCTTGTATGTTTTTCACCCATTCACACCAATGTTTTTGTTCGCACTTATGATGTCGCTTGCTTCGTGCAAGTAATGCAGTCCGCTCTGCTGCACTCAGTCGAGTCTCATACAGAATTGGTTTGCATGTAAGGTACTGCTTGGTCCTCGCCCAGTTGTTATCTGGTTTTCGAATTCTGATTTAAACCCTCCTTCAAAACCCAGTAGATTTTCAAATGATGTTTGAAGATTGGGGTATGTGTTATGAAGACATGTTGATCATCACGAGCTAGTTTCAATTCAGCAACATTCCTTGCTCGTCTGGTAGTAGAATCGTTATGACCTCGGACTGCCTGACTTTGCAGAAGATGCACACAGATGGTCGAGTCTGAGCCCCAGATTCTGTTAGACAATTCACCCCACGAGTTTCCCGGGCATAACGTACCAGTTGATTTAGATGCTTGGTCGCGAGCATCAGGTGGGACAGCCCCTTGGCGTACTGTTGCCACGAGTGTAAGAAAATCAGCCCACGATATCACGATACAAGTCAGTGACAAGGCCGCTGGTGATGGCATGACGGATCCGGACAATGGAGAATGTAGCTGCGTCCGTTTCGAAGAGCAGGGGTCTCTCGTCCAATCCTTGGTGATAGTTGCAGGGAAGTACAATCTACCTATAGAGGGGTCTGTGTTATCAGGGTGCGCACCACTCAAATCGGAATGATTTCCCTCATTCCACCCTCGCTATATCAACCACCATGAGCCCAGAGCATCGTTTTCCCAAACTCATGATTTACCCATGTCAGGACCTGCCTGTTTACCCTTCGTTGAATGCAGAGTCATACGATCGAGCCACACGTGGGACATCCTTTGCCACCTCATCGAATCCTATGCGTCTGTATCCATATCCAAACTAGAAGCGCGGAAGCGTTTTTTGGACGGCTTCATGAAGGCTTCGGGACTAATAGAAGTCGTTGAGATAAATACAACGCAGCATGGAGATGCCTGAGTCAGGTTACCATTGAGATAATCGATCGTGGTCTACCAGAGGGACAAAAATGCATGAGTTTTTGGAACAAAGGAACGACGCAGGTAAGTGATCAGTTGATATACCTAGGGGATCTATGGCCTATCATTAACGACTGACCGCATGGGATACTGAAGGTGCCTGGTAGAATCCATGGACGCATCACTAAGAAACCAGACCCCTGTTTATGATAGCGAATAGAACGGTCAAGAGCAATATTGTCTTTTAAAATATGTACCTCAAAGCGCATTTGAATCGAATGCGTCCGCTGTTCACGAGGAACACCCCTGATAATCCATTAAAACTGAAAATGAAGGCGACCAAAGCCGTTTCTGTCGCTCGACTGAGCGCAAAGGAGTGAAAGGGGAAGGAGATAAATAAGTGGAACGCTTAGCCCCGATATTTTACCCATACCAGCACGAGGTGGTCTGAGCTTCTCAGAAATGGAGAAATGTAACACCACCGCATGCCAGGGAAACACCAATACAAAAACCTAGTGTACGCATGGTGCAATACAATCTTAACCCAGGCGTGTGAAAGGAGAGGGTATGATAACACGGCGGATGCGGGGAGGGTGTTGGTACGGTACTGCAGGTTCCAGGAGGAACTTTCTGGCTGAGACCCTGGGGCTAATTAGGTTTCCGAAAAGACACCAGCTGAAAAGCATAAAGTCACATCGACGAGCGATCCTGACACATGTGTATCATATGGCCTGACCCAACTTCAACTTAGGTTCAACCTGAAACCGTGCACCCTCAGGCTCGGGAGTAGCCGGCGACTAGTTCCCCGCCGACAAAAGGCACGCTTGCTGACAAATAAATCATGTATGAATTCAACAACTCACTTCAGATTAACTGCGCACTTGTGTCGTGACACCAATGAAGAGCTAGCGCAGGCAAGGAATATCAGTGAAGTCGTGACGAAATGGCACTAAGCAGGCTGTCTTGAATTCATTGATCACTCCCGCTTTCTAGCTCAATTCAAGAAATTTCCAGCTTCACTGGTTACTTCTGCGAAGGTATGCATAACTCGTTTTCTACAATTATATTGCTTACCATGACAGCATGGCCTCACGTTGAACGCCAAGTTAAACTGCGGCGAACTTCCTTTACTGCGGTGCCTAGATAAGATTTTTAATGGATATCTCACCCACACATTCCCCCGAAGTGTTTCGGTTCCGTAAACTGTTTTTTTGGATAGGGTGAGGTGAGACCAAATGCTAATACCCTCTTGCCGCTCATTTGGTAATCCCTAGGTTAGGAAACTTCTCCGAGGTCCAATGGCCATCATTTTCTGAACAGAAAAAACTTCGGTCTCGGTGATGTAACCGTGACAATTGATCCCCACATGAACTCGCAATGCCTTAGGAAGTTTATTCGGATATGCAAAGTCACACCATAGCCATGGCCCACATATTTAGTCTGCTCTTCCCTCCCCTTCTGCCTGAACCCAGTCCCCTTCCTTGCGACTCAGGATGTCTTCTGATTTATCCGAAGCTGACATAATTGCGCTTGTGGACGAAAATGAGACCTACCCTGAACGAGTGTGGTATACTATCGCCGCATTTCTCTTCATAATCGGCTGCTTCCAGTGGGGATCACTCATTCACTCCAAGTTTGCCAGGCGCAGACACTACGAGTCCGATGAAGAAACAGCTACCACCAATGACATTCAATACAAATTCTCTCTTCGTCGTATCCCACTGGCAATCATAAATTTCTATCGCGTTGTCGCCTTCCGATGGACCCTAGAAATAGGACAATCCTATACCCTCAACATGGCAGAGGTTGTTGTCACTGTGGCATACATCGCCCTTCTGTTGATTTATGCCTTTATCAACAGTAAGCTCACACTATTGTGCACGGTCCTAATTAACTACCAAATCACGCAGCCACCTCAGTGGAGGGCCAGAAGTTTGATATGATTTACTGGAGCAACCGCATAGCCATGCTGGCGTCCAGTCAGTTTCCCATTGTCACAGCTCTTGGCACAAAGAACAATATCGTGTCTCGTAGGTGGAAAAGCTATGAATCCAACGTGTTGCTGAGTTTTTTCGCATTAGTGGTCACAGGCATCAGCTACGATAGGGTATGCCCCCTCATTACTTTCCACTGGGCACTTACTCATGGATGTGAAGCTCAATTATATTCATCGAATGATGGCTAGGACATGCTTTATGCTCCTTTGGGTACACGCGGCGGGCGAAGTCTTGTGCTTTCCCTCGTAGGTGCCTCTAATTCATGCATGTGCTTTTCTAATCGAGTTTACCGAAAGCTTCCGGGAGACTTTGAACGAGGACTGGCTCCGCGTCGGTATCACTGCTATGGTTGCCTTTTCTATTTTGATCATAGTATCACTGCGTCCCGTTCGCAGTGACATCTACGAGGTCTTCTTCTACGTCCACTTCCTTGGCGTCGCGTGAGTGTAGGATTTCTACGCGCTTGTGATTTTTTTTGACAGACAGACCACAGGATATTCCTGGTAGGAGGATATTACCATACCAAAGGTGCTCAGTAAGTGCAAATTAATACAGACAGGTTCATTTCTGACTGGCGGTGATTAGCGGGTCGTACTGGATATGGCCCTCATTTGTGTTCTGGGCTTTCGATCGTTTCATCCGGGCGGTTCGACTTGTTGTATTCAATCACTCTTACTTTGGCTTGAAGTCAGGCTCTGGGACAATGGACGCAACAACGGAAATGCTTTCCGAAGATGTCATCCGATTGCGTCTACGTCGACCCCCGCATTTCCACTGGTCCCCAGGACAAACAGCATATCTAATCATGCCCTCAGTCTCAACCCTGCCATTCGAAGCGCATCCTTTCAGTATTGCGAGTTTCGATTCTAGTCTGCTGTCAATCGCACAAACAGAGGATCAATCGGGAAGTGATGAAAACTCTGACACCCAGGTTCTGGGATCAAGCGCTCCATTCTGGAAGGAGCTAGTCTTTTTGGTTAATGTGCACGGAGGGTTCACGAAAAAGCTAAAAGAGGTAGCTGTCAGGAAGGAAACTGTCAAGGTTTTTGTAGATGGTCCTTATGGCCCATCTCCTGACCTCGGTTCTTACGACACGTCTGTATTTGTGGCAGGTGAGATGTGCGTCGTCTCGTAACCACACAGCACTTATCGAAGCCAGGAGGATCTGGTATATCTTATACCCTCCCGGTCTTCCTGAGCGTTATCGAGTACGTGCATTAATTTGATTGTTGTCATCTATGCCTCATTGTTCTCGTAGGCACGTACGCAAGGGGAAAAGCTCATGCAAACGGGTAGTGTTCATTTGGTCCATACGGGGGGCTGGTGCGTAAATTTATGACTCATCCGCAGCTTCTTTTATGAACAATACTAACGTCATATTTTATATAGAGTATGTGCAATGGATTGAAGAAGCACTCATCAAAGCTGTTCAGCTTGCTCCGTCGTATCTGACGGTATCTATCCGTATCTTTGACACAGGTTCTTCATCAACGGCACAGTCTATGGACGAAGATTCCAGTCCTTCCAATCTAATAGAAAAGAACGGCACACACGAACAAGTTGTGACACGGAAGACCTCTTCAACTTCGTCAAGGTTATTGTCATTACGCGGGGTCAAGATGGAACGAGGAAGATCGGACCTGGATGCACTGCTCAAAGAAGAAGTCAGCATGGCCTCGGGCAGTATGTCGGTGAGCGGTAAGCACTATTTTCACCGGCCTCCAAGAATATACAACTTACGGTATAATATCAGTTTGCGGGTCGCAGGGTATAGCACGTGCAGTCCGTCATGCGCTTCGTTTCCCGGTCTCTGGACCTTCTAGTATTCTCAGTGGAGGACCGAGCGTGACTTTATTTGTCGAATCATTCGGATATGCCTGATAGTCCCCTCGTAATCCACCCAATTGATCACTTTTATGTATAGTTCATTCTGTTTTCTTTGTCACCAGGATTTGTTATGGTAGCCAGGACTGTCGATGCTGTATCGTTTGTTTGTTGTATTATCAGCTGTGAAAAAGTAGAAATTCTGGTCATGTCGCATACATATAGGAGCAGTTCGCAAACACCCATGAAACAAGATTAAACTTCTGATATGACATTCCGCCCTTGATCCGATCAGCACTAAAATTCTGACCGCAATGGCAAACACGAATGGGGAGCCCCGCCTGGGAAGTTTCTACAGATCTTAATCGTTATCGTGTTCGAGCGCCTCAGACATGACGGAAAGAAGTTGAGAAGCAGTATCGATATCAAAAATGTCTCTAGGGACAAAGAACCTGACAAGGTCGACGACCAATCAGGCATGTTGCAATTGCAGCGGATAGATCATTCATGCAGATGCTACTTATCAATTTTTTGATCGCATGAAAGAGCCAAGTACAGTGTGTAACAGACAGATCTGGACTCCATATCGGGGCACTTAAAGTACATGTTAGTCAGTAAAACACATGTAAGAGCACAAACAACATACAATTGCTGAAGAGCCCAGTGATGCTAATCTCATTGGAACATTACTGTGTGGTCGTTGTGTTGTTTTCCGCATTGATATTATGAACTCCTCACTCGCTCCGATAAGGCGCCATGTAGCTGCGTTTTTCATATGGCAGGAACAGAAAGCCAAAAGGCTGGCGCTCGATTCGGTATCATCAGTACTATGAAAAAATTAGATCCATGGTGTCGGTGTAACCCCAAACTTGGATATTTGCTTTGATCACATAGTTACTCGTTCCCTCTGTTGACAATGGACATGCATTAAACTGATAACACAGTTATCAGGCATATTTGACATACGATCAGCGCTCATGAGTTCATAATTTCCATGGGGCTGTGGTTGCCTCGGTGATATCAGCCCGGTGCCGAGTACGAGGTCGACAATCTCATCTTGGCACAGGGTTTCTTATCGTCGTGCGATGTTATAGTTGAAGCAGTCCAGGAACTGCGTTGGGAAAATCAGAGCGCTCGCCATGTTAAGACACAGGCTAACCTTGTCGGATAGTTTTTGAGGGGCTCAAAGGGAATGTCACTCCCCACAGGCTGGCACACCATAGCTTCCAAGAGCCCCGGTAACTCCTTGCCTCCGGAATCAGAGAAAAGCGCCTCGGGTAAATCATGACTAGTAGTAGAACTGCTGTATCTGGAAACTTCAAGTCTGACTCACCCTCCTTCAAGTTTATTCACGGTGTTTCAAGTGCGTGACCGGCAGTTCTTTTCCGTGGAGGCGAAAAGCCTCGTGCTCAAAACCTTGTGGATGCCTGGATAACGCATAGCAGTAATCGGAATGAGAGAGCGGATGATTGATAATGCTACGGGAAAACAGCATTGAGGATCAGACGCACGAAGGTAATTCTAAGGAGACATTGACCCACGCCAGCGTGATGAGTCGTGCTTCTCGGTGATCGTGCCATTCCGCCACCACCAAAAGGAAAGCACCAACTAACCAGCAAAGATAAAGCGGCGTGGAGCGATAAGACAAATATCTGCATTACTAATTCCTGAGGCATTCATATGCACCTCGTCATATTTCTGCCAGCTACATTAGCGAAGCACTGATATGCCAGAGGTGGGTTATCAGTGATGATTGTAGAACACATCGGAATGATCAAGACGAATAAAAGGCACGAATTAGAGTACGTATTGTCACAGAAAAGTCATCGAGATTCAATACGCATACTCATGTGTTTGTAACTCGCCTGATCATTCAATAAGACGTGCGGCACTTAATACCCTAGCTCAAGCGTCCCCCCGAGGCTAGCGTGATAGGGTTGGAACTTCTCGATGACGGAAAAAGACGATACCACCATATGAGAAGTACCAGCCATCAAGCATAGCATATGCGTGCCTATGCCTCTTTATTGGATCTGATTTCCTCCTTGTAGCTCTGGAGATGCGAGTAGACTGAAAAAGAGATAACGAAATATACCAGTAAGATATTATTGCCATGGAGTGGGCACGATTCCTTCATACTACAGAAAAAAATCAGCATGAGCAGAGTTGTGATGTTGAGAAGGTAAGATGACCTAGATGAGTAAAACGTACGTCCAGTGATTGTGGGGGAGTCGGGGCAAAGGAGGTTGGGTTTCAAGCTGAACTTGAAGAAAACTAGTGGCATATTTTCCCACGCCTCTTGACATATGCTCCATGATGGATCGTCTACTTTTCGCAGCATGACTCGGAGTCGTAACGAACCAGATTCCTATAGCCTAGATGAAGTACAGTTGACGAGTTGCAAGCTGGAGAAGGAGGTTATCGCGTTGTAGGTCTGTTTGGCGACTCTGGCTCTGACCGTAGACTTTTATAATACAATTTCAGATTGTTGGATATTTTCTACAGGTATATGATATCTTTCGATCCGATAACACCCATTTTGATGCTGTGGTTCGAGTAACTTCCCCTGCGTGTGCGAAGGACAAACTCGAGTCAGAGGTAGCTACTATCACGATCATATCTAATCCGAGTCTGTGTTGGTATTGAAGACTCTGTGTTCTTTAAAAAGGTCGTGACATGCAAGATGATCGTCGTAGATCGTCGTGTTCACAAATGTACCTGTTCCACGAATCTACACATGAAAATCTGACACGTCGAATCCTGTTTGCGCGGAATATTTAGTCATGGATAAAGTGGGTTGCCAAAACTTACTTGAACTGTCTGGAATTTGCACTCATAATGTGCGCACTCAAGACCAAAGGGATTCTGAATCCTACCAGACAGAACTGGGGGGATCTCTCAGAGGAGATCAAGAAGACTGTAGCATCGTAGGTTGCACGCTATCTTTTGGAGATATTCGCACTTCGATTTGAAAGCGTGTGTTCTATTTACTTGAGCAGTCTTTCATTTCACCTCATTGTCATTGTCGGACCAATGGCTGGCACTACCGTGCTATCGATGGCGTTGCCCGAGTTCCTGCTGCGCCTGTCTCACAAAACATTGATTTGAACAGAGTCCTTTCTCCGCCGTGACTGAATATCTTTCGATCAACCTACGGGCAGAACTTGAATTTATTTCCAACCATCGTTTACTCGTTCTTTCATATCTCTTCGAATGTGATCCTACTCAGCCAGCAGAGAGTCGACTTGAACTTGGGGAGCGCGTTATGAGAAAGGTTATTAAGCTGTGCTCTGTTTATCCTGGTACTTAGTAACAAAACCACACCATAGTACAAATTAATGTCATTCTCCTTAAATTGCAGGACTTCGGTTTATCCAATGTCATGGTATATCTATGTGAACTCCTTATGGTATCCATTGTCAACGCACATGGGTACGATAGAACGATGAAGATTCAATATTCAGGTCGAGTAACCGGATTTATAAACTTTGAAGCAGCCACCATTGCGCCTCTATGGGAATGCGCAGTGATATCATCCCACAATGGCTACAGGATCATTCAGATGACCCAGAGTCCAATTATGAATGCGGATCAAGTGAAGACAGACATATTTTGCGCGCTGCCTTGCTTTCAGTGGATTCCGGCCGATACTTGGAGTGGATAGAGGCGTATGACATGGGTCGTCCTTGATTCACTTCCAAGTCAACGTCTGGGCTTCTTGTGACCAAGACACGTGAAACAGACATACTGTACTGATATTCACCCCTGAATGGTTCTAACCCAGTGAGATCCTATCATCGTCATAAAGTGATTCATTTACTGTGCATTCGTGGTTACAATGAAAGGGGAGTTACTCTCAACACAAGCGTGTTCAATTCCGAGGACAAACCACTAAGCCCGCCTCAAACTTCACTAGTTCCACTTTGTATCTCGTTCGTCTGCATTTGCGAAGGTCCTCCAAAGCGGGCGGCTGAAACCAACAATGGCATATCTGTGTCATGGGCACGACCATCGCTACTCCGAAGGTGGAATAGAATTCGCGAGGCTAGGACGCTGTGAATGACAAGTTGTAGCCTAAACGCAGTGAGTTCGTAGTTGGCAGCCGATGGCAGTTCAACCAGTGACGTACGTATCAAACATGTTTGTAAAGCCAACCTGCAGCCAAGCAACAGACGATAAGTCACTGTAGTTTGACAGACATGTGCATAACATACCGGAAGTGCTGCATCGATAATCACATTGGTCACCGTAATGGCTTTGCGGAACGGGTCACTCAACAATGTTAAATTTGGAGCCAATTTTTTCACACACCGATGATGCACATCATGTAAAGCATGCTACCGCCGTAGACGGTGGTTACGATCGAGGTCTGAATTTCTGAGTCTCGGTAGTCGTAGAACCACTTGTATGCAGTAAGGACCAGTATCACTGCCAGGTTTTGCTTGTAGGTCAGGTGTTCGACGGTACGCCCTGCATAAGCACTGACCACATTCGAAAAGTGCCAAAATAGCATATACCAACGCAGCATTTCTTGACGACTCAAATCCACATGACCCGGGAATCATAGACACATCTGATAGCCATATTAAACTAACACGGATTGGTAAATACGAACGAACTCGCCTGTTGAAATCAACTGATGATTTGGAAGGATGTTCATAGCAACAGCGCCGATTACCGTCGCCTATTGCAAAGTTAAAGACCTAAGACCTTACTCCAGTCTTGTTGAAGACGCACCATGCTATAAATTAACAATCCAATCAGCAATCTTTTGCTCTTTTTCCAGAATGCCCAGGTCCGAATAACCAGCAGGCCTGTCAAAGAGCCATGATCTACCTAGTTCTTGGCAAGGACGGTGATGCATGTAACTCGCACCTTCCGCAGCAATGATACATAAAATATGGATAACTGGATCATATTATTAGGCTGAGCCAGAATAAACCACTGCGGGAGATGACTTACTATTTTCCGCCAAACTAGGGGGGCACTTTGTGCCACATGTACAATCAGCTTATCATTACAAAACTGTTTTGTCTGCATGCTTACCGGACCACTGACACGCAGTGCAGCTAAAATATCCATCAATTATGCACAAAGACAAGACCACCAGAGTGGGCCACTCACCATATGCAGTCATTCCAGAGCCTACGAAAGGGAGATATCGAGAGATGGTGAAGATGACACGAATCAAATCCCATCGCCTGAACCAGGTCAAGTGTACCTGTAGAGTGTGATTAATATTACAGTCATAGACAGATCATGTTCTTGACCTCATCCTGAAAAGTGATACAGTAATCAAATACCTTGCCGAAAAAAGTTATTGAGCTGGTTCATAACGAAGGTGATCGGTACTCACGAGAATTGCAAGGCTACCAACTGAGGATACAATATCATGAGTATCGCCGTCCGCTTCATGGACGATCCACAACACTTACTATTGGTGTACTGAACAAAGAATCAGGTCGGCGTCGAGACTATCAGTGCGATATCTACATACCTTGGCTATTTGCAAATCCGCAACCTCCGAAACATACGACATCTCAGAAACAAAGGTCAACCCGTTATACCCTCGACTTATTTGACTTGCCTGCAAGTGGGGAGGGAACAGGACCACTGCACACGCCACTTAAGTACGATTATTGACACACTATCAGCTTCCCACACATTCTGAAGACCCGTGATCGTCCTGAACGAGCGCCTTTGGATCAATATAGCCCAGAAAAGAGGACATGAGTGGAAACTCGAATCGGTGACCGCCTATGTTTGTGACCACCGCCACACCACAATGATGTTCTCATTGACGCTGTGCAAATTGAAGGTGGTACGCATAACCTTGACGACTCCTTGCCTGATGCTCAACAAGGAACCAATAGACTTATTAATACATTCATCGTCGGATTTGAATATACCTTTACAACTGATCGTACCTTGTGATGTTTTCCCTGCCTGGCCTATCCTGACACCTACATTGTGTCAGTTTGATTCGCTCGGATTCTAATTGGTTACCGGTACTCTACCCCATATTGTGGTACTTGCCCAGGCTTATCGTTACACCTACATTGTATCAGTTTTGATTCGCTCGGATTTCAGCGGGTTGGCAATAAACCGCCACATATCGCAATCATCCGACTCTGCAATTGTCAAACACATGCTAAGGACCATCCAAATGTCACCATCAGCGTCGGGTACAATACCAATCATGCAACTGACGTCAACTGACCATGGTGTGTTGTAATTTTCTAGAGAGGACGCGATCTGATTTTTACCTCCCAGAACCTCACAGACTAATGTATACAAGCACAAGATAACCCGTAGTTGCTTTGAATATCGTTCGAACGTTTGAATTTTGCGCAGGCACTGTGACTGATTTGAAGGGCAATCTTTGTGACGGGTTACTGGGCTAAAGAGCACTGCAAATAATGGTCAGTAGCATCAAGAAGTGGAGAGGGGGGTGTGTCATACTGGGGGCCTCGTAACGGTTGGATCCAGTTGCTTCATTATGAGTCGGAAGGCGCAAATCGACTTGACTCGCGGAAGTCGTTCCGCTTGTTCTAAAGCAAGTCAAAAAGTCCTGTGGCTGTGACTTTCAGTTCTTCTGCAATGCTATCAATGCATAATAAATTTGAGAAGTGAGTAGAAGGGCAGTAGCTTGTAGCATAGCCGCACAAATTCGTGAATGTAGGCAGCGGTATGATCCGTGTTGTAGCACCAGATCAATGCTTAAACAAGACAAACATGATCGAGGTGGCCCTGTGGACGCAATGTAAGAGCTTTGCGAAGAAGTGGGACCAATGTATTGAAAATGGATTTCCATGTAGCCTTTGAAGTGGGGCCACGCAAAGCTGCTGCGTTGTCAAGATGGTCGACCGAACAGTGGTCACTGGTCCGTAACCAACTGAAAATGCTTCACAGCATCATCCAGGTGAGAGATCGTCTTGTTCACCACATATACGGCAAATTGTGCGTGGCTCGCATCTGTATTTCGCAGTCTACAAGGGACTAAAGTTGGTGTTCCGTCAGCACAAGCTAACAGGAAAGAATCTGGCGCACTCGCATTAAACTATGCGCAATCATGATCGTCGCAAGTATTTACAATGGCGACCTTCAGCTTAAGGGAAAGGTGGACACCACGAACGGATTGAAAGGAGAAAATTATGAAATGTTGGTCAATGTACGTGAACGAGCAAATCACTCACCAAAGGCTGATCTCACGGCATTTAAAATTTCGCAACGACTTCTCCACTGCCTAGCATTCAATCAACCTGATAGGACACCCTGATCTCCACTGATAATGTAGGCGAGGCACGTGATGATCTGGAAACCGAAAATCAGTTCTCGAACAACGTCCTCAGATCAACATGAATGCTTGCGGGTATTCGCTCAGAAGGAACCCAAAAATTCTTTCTGCAGATGACTGTAGATGAAATGCGAGTACCACAAAACGAATACGGAAGTGATTCGTAGTAACCCACCTTCAAGTCTTATGGATCGGCTTTCTAAACTGCCTGACTTGATGGCGCGAATAGGCGAAACAGCGAGGATCGAGGATGGGCAGAGTGGTGGCTAGAATGAGTTGAAAAGAGATGACAGAGTTAAACATATGATGAGTTTTTCTCAGAAGAAGAGTATACCGTGCATGTCTTTTAAGCAGTCCGCGACTCGGAGAGCCCGTCGAAGAAGTAGGTAAGGTCAAGGTCAGTCACGTCAGCGAAAGCGGGTGGCACGCTAAGGTTGAAGAAAACATGCGAATCTCACTGGGAGAGCGTTCCACTAGTCCTCATTTAGCACTAAGGCGAAAACGTACAGACAAGCCAAACAACTCGTGACAGCGGTATAGGGAGGAGTGACTCGGTGTTCAAGAGTTGTGGAAACACCAGGGACGGTTTGTGAGAATATGATAAGTCGTATATCGCAGAGAACCCTATATCAGGATTAATCGAGAATGACACCTCGCGATCCGCCTCTTCATTATACTTAATGGAGATACGTGCGCGGGCCTATTGCATGGAAAGTGCGGCTTGTACAGCAGAAGGGACCGTGGTGCCACGGTGGTGACTGAGAGGGCCAGGCCACTGGTCAGCCCATAGAACGTTTATGCTAAGAAGACAACTCTGTGAAGTGTGTTATCCCCCAGGTTGATATTGCTTGGCGTCGGAGTAGTCGCTCATTGGAGCATCCAGCAAACAAAATGGCTGCTGCCAAAAGTTTTTGGTATTTTCCGGGGACCCTTCATAATGTCGGGAGTTCAATGTTCGTTCGTACGGCTTACTAAGCTTTGTGATCCTGAGGCTGTTGCAATTGCTCGCACTGTTACAATACACACGCGTTTAATTGGAGAATCATCGGTTTGCTCGTTTTATAATGACTACGACTCGATGGGACGTGTTCTGGAAGACTTACATGGGCCAATTCGATCTCGCGAAGGCCAATACGTACCGCTGCCGCTGCCACTGCAAATCAGCACTGTAACTTTGGCCTGGGACCGGTCCGACCAAAATTGCCGCACACTTCGGAATAACACTGGCATCTTGAAGCTTGAAGCGTTAAAATAAGCCGAGTCAGCCATCACACTTTGGACTTTCATCCGGAAGGCTTAATCCTTCGCGACGACCACCGCAAACACGCCACATTGCCATGGCCAGCCTACCTGGATTGTTCTTTGCCACATTCAATTGTGTTCATAAAGAGGCATTATTTGTGTACATCAACGTTGGCTTGCTGTCTTCTGCTGTGCCCGATGTATCATGGCGTATAGGCCCCCGCTACTTTCCTCCCTGTGTGTCATCGCGCAGAGGTCCTGTACCACTCACAGCGGTTCATGATGTAAGTCAGGATCACTCTGTGCTTATTCCAATGGTCTGGCTACATGTCGTATAAAACAAAACGGCCGATGCATATTTGTGCCACAAATCCCGATGGTGTATCATGTTGGTCTACTATGCTGTTCTTCTGTGGGTCATGGATTGTGGCGTGCATGCCATTGTTGTTTTTTTTTGCGTGGGCGCCTTGTTATCGACATTATGGCCAAGAATGTTGCCACAAGCCAGCACAGCCGAGGGCCACAAGGACAATCGTCTATAAAGCCGTCGAATTCATGGAAACTACCATCATTCTTTTCATCGCCCATGTCCTCCCCAATGCTTGCTGAATACTTAACAAGACGAGAGAAGCTTATCAACGAGGACCGCGCATTGCGAAAAGACCATGTTCGTACGAATTACTCTCCAGCTGAACAGAAGGCAGATGAAGTAGTGCGCTGCATCCGTGCTAAAGAAGCTGCCACTGTTTGGAGGACTAATCACGATGGTGTCCCTCACCGATACCCAGGGATGGAGTTCTTGAAAGGTATGATGCTCGCCACGCACTTCGCACTTCGTCTCACATCTGCGTACAGCCAAAGATATCATTTCGACGACGGAGCTGTACAGCAAAATAGTCTCCAAAGTAAGCATAGCAAATCATCGTGCTTGCCACCACCAACGTGACTTCAAATTCCCTGTAGATGCCAAAAGGTGGGCTATTGCATGTGCATCAGAACGCCTCGGTGGAGGCGAGTACACTTCTTGAACTGGCACTGGGTCACCCCGCGATACATATTTGCGTCTCAGACCCGTTGAACGCGGTTTCTCTCAAAACCTTGCTGCCCGAAATCCAGCCGATCCCTGTGGAACAGTATCCTGCTGCCGATGTAGTTGGTATCACGGATTCTTCATACGCTGGCGGCTGGGTTCCTTTGAAGAAGGCGCGAGAGCTATTCGATATTGCATTAGGCGGCCCTGAGGGATTTGATAAATGGGTGCTCAGCGCCTTTATGATCAGTTCAAGTGATGCCTACAATACGTACAATACACCAATGAAAGTGAGCTCCATTTTAACATGCTACCCGTTGAATGCGTCCTCAATGTGAGCCTTGCAGATCTGGCAGAAGTTTGGAAGTACCTTTGGCGTGACTGATGTGAGCCAGTGGCGTGTTGGAAGTCAAGATGTGCATCTGAACTGACGAACCTTAGCCTATCATCCGTTTCGTGCCGATTCAAAAGGAATACTTGCGGATGCTCATTCGCTCGTCGATAAACGATGGCATCTCGTATATTGAGGTACGAACTAGTTTTTTCAAAAAGTGAGTCAGAAAAATATGTCCATGATTGCGATCCCTGATATTCGTCAGATACATCCTTGCAGAGGACGCGAAGACCAAACTTGAAATACGCGAATTACTGTTGATATTCCGAGAGGTCATAAATGAGATAAAAGCGGAAATGAAGGCGAAAGGTCGGGAAGACGAATTCGCTGGGCTCAAGGTTAGCTTGATCTCGGTGAACCTAACCAAGCTCAGACTGATTCTTTTCTAGATTATCTATAATACCCTGAGAATTGTCTCCCCCGAGCAATTAGAACTAGACTTAGAACAGTGCAGCAGATTCAAGAAAGAATTCCCGGACCTTATTGCTGGCAAGTCCCGTAGTTCTATTGTAAGTCAGCAGAGCCAGACCTAATAGTTCTATCTGCCAGGATTTGATCTCGTGGGCCACGAAGATGGGGCGGAGAGTCAACCACTCATTTACTACGCAGAGCCACTTTTGAGTTTCGCCAAGAAGCATTCGGACATCCCATTTATCTTCCATGCCGGTGAAACTCTAGGTGATGGCACTGCAGCGGACATGAACCTGTATGATGCGATTCTTCTTGGAACGAAGCGTATCGGACACGGGTGAGGTGCATAGTATGGCATAAAACGCTCGCTAACTCATATTGGATAGCTTTTCACTAGCTAAGCATCCCAAATTGATGCAAATATGTCGAGAGAAGGAAATTGCAATTGAAGTCTGCCCTATATCGTGAGTGAATCGTGCAACTAGACACCTCCAGTTGATTTTGAGTTTTTGATCTTTCAATAGAAATGAAGTACTAGTAGGTTTTTCTGCGTACTTCCTCGGAACCTCACGTTGACTCAAGAAATGATAGCGTCTTACCTCATCGATGCCTATGCACCCTCTCCCGATAATTTTGAACCAAGGCATTCCGGTGGTGCTGTCTTCCGATGATCCTACAATGTTTAATAGTATGGGGTTGTCCTATGATTTCTTCCAGGTGACCTTTTCCTTGTTTGTCCCTTACTGGAACCAGACTCATCAGTCGCTTACAGGTACTGGTAGCAAGTGAATCTACGGGACTTCTTACCCTTTGCGAGATGGCCCGCAACAGCATTAGGGTGAGCCATGTCCTTGTTCTTGTCTCTTGCATCGTGTAATGTTCCCTGGGTAGTATTCTATGCTGGATAAACAGAGCAAAGCCACGGCTATGAAGGCATGGGAAAGACGGTGGGCCAAATTCGTAGACGAGGTTGCAGCGATGGTTCCGTGATTCAGTGGATTCTTGGCTCGCAGAAATGCAGAAATATAGAGTTTTGTATGTTGAGATACGTGAAGTGGTCAAATTTATTTAAATGCTGAGTGCGGGCACTCATTACGACGCTTCCGTCACAAACAGTATTACAGACCAAACCCCTACCTTTTTCCGGTTTGATGTGATCGCCGGTGGTTCAGATCTCTAGTTAGACATCTGTGTCATGTCGTTATGCTGACTTACGACAGGAAATGAAAACAAAACAATTGCATCACTGGCGAATCGTCGCTAGTTCACTGAGCGTACTGACTGGGAAGGCGTCGTTCGTCGACTGCCTAATATCCACCCATGTGCGTGGAGTAAAGCTGGTGACAGTAGAGGTTGAAGGCGTGACTCAACGAGATTGTTCTGGGACGATATCTGGCGCGCGACGAAGCATTTGTAAACTCACGATATCGATATCAGGTTGTTCAATTGTCGTCGGAGCCGGGTATATTGGTGTCGTTTGCATTTACAATATAAATCAAACACGGCGTTATAACGAGGTGCGGGAGTTTCTTTCAACAGTTCCAATTGAAGATGATGTCAGCACGATAATCTGTTTAGGAGCGATGGATAATACGGATGATTGTGGAATACAACGGGCCGAAGATGACCGGTGACAAGTTAGCTCCTCGACAATACATGACGAGTCTGAGGTTGGCCCTCGCATAGATGCTTCGGGCACTTGATGCTTGGGGTGAGTATGAGAACTCCGACATACCGCAAACTAACAATTACAATTAGGATGATAACGCAGGAAAAATGTAATATTTGGATAGGAACTCATGCATGAAAGAGTAGCCTTGTGTCGATGGAACTAACCATAGGTCTGTGGGTGGGCGGGACAGTGTACAGGTAGGCGATAGATGGGAGGCAGAGGGATTATGCTAGTCATTCGCTGGGCCCATTTTGCCTGTGGTGCGATGTGTTCGCCGCGAAATATGGCTGGGTTATGATAAGCCTGCCTCGGAGAAAAGAAAGGCCAGGTGAAATTGTCGGCACACTCAGCTCAATGCCACGTCACATTCACATACATGTGCGTCACGCCGCAGCTACGCCCATTTCATTTCTCTTTTGACCCGCTCAGAAACGGCCATATTGGTCCTCTGAGAATGCTCAGCACTGGCAATGGCCAATCTTGAATCTTATGCAAATACTCGATAATTTGCTACAAAAATGTGATTACCCTTCGTGCGATCACTGCAACCCGCTGGTTCGGTTTGACCATGTATCGCCAAATTGAATGTGCCATGTGTGCGGATGGCAAGGAGATAAATTTCATTATCACTGGGACTTAGTCTGGCAGAACCGCACCTTCACGGTATTCCCCCTGCATACAGTTTCAGCGCCCTGATGAGAATAAATATATAGTGCGGTCACCGAGTTGAAAAGGCCTCAGAAGAAAGCCTCCTGTTGCAGTGAGTAGCACTCTTACGCGACATTAGTAGCCTCGCGCATTTCATTGAACGACATATAATAGCTCTTCCAAGACTTTG
This sequence comes from Suillus brevipes Sb2, assembly GCA_011800875.2. Classification (NCBI taxonomy): domain Eukaryota; kingdom Fungi; phylum Basidiomycota; class Agaricomycetes; order Boletales; family Suillaceae; genus Suillus; species Suillus brevipes. Next base: position 136,200 of record JRHT02000022.1, on the reverse strand, counting down.
TCATTGCAACTTTCCACAGGTTGCATAATCAGACTTTCCGTCGGTATGTGGTTTTCCTAGCACGGTCGCATCGTAGGCTGAAGCAAAGTTATATTAGATATCATGAACATCGCTCAAATCATTTTCTTCGCAGTCGTTGCCGCTGCTAGTGCCGCCGATGCCACCAAGGTGGCCGCAGCACATCCTGCTCGACGTTCTACACCCTGCGATGGCCCGTGCTCCCCTCACAAAAATTCGAGCTGCGAGACAGGGTATGGGCCTGTTGAGGAAAAGCCTACGTGCTGGTTGTGCTGTCAATTGCCAAGCCATTGAACTCGGTCAATTTTACTCTTAATACAATGTCATATGTGCCATTTTCCAAAAAGAGAGTACTTAACACAGATAAGAGAGACGCAGTGTTGACTCTTCTGACTAACTTAAATGCGTCCCTGCACTCAAATAATCGAGATGGCCGACAGCCATATACTGATCCGAAGCCATCATCGGTCCATGTAGTGGATTGTACCAGTTGGTGTCAGTGTCGCAATTGCACTCGCATGGTATGTTCTACTTCAAGTTCAGATCTACTTATCCAAGCTGATGTATCATTGAGGTAGTGGCACCACTATGACAGATTCTCATACTTATATATCAGTATTTTTGTGCCAGTGTCATGGTTGATACATCAGAATGTGGTGGATTCTGCACTTGCAAAGTGTCAGATCGGATTTGTGTGCTGACATATAGACAAGCGCACTCTTCTCCGTATATTTGCTTGAATCTTTTTCGTCCCGTACCGCCACATTCAGTACAGGCCAGGTGAAATTGTCGGCACACTCACTGGCAGCTCAATGCCACGTCACACTCACATACTTGTGCGTTACGCCGCAACTAGGCCCATTTCATTTCTCTTCTGACCCTGGGCGTGGCTCTGGCACTTGAAGGTGCTGCTTGACCTGCGCTCCGCTCAGAAACGGCCATATTGGTCCTCCGAGAATGCTCAGCAATGGCCAGTATTGAATCTTATGCAAAGACTCGCTAATTTGCTACAAAAATGTGATTACCCTTCGTGCGATCACTGCGACCCGCTGGCTCGGTTTGACCATGTATCGCCAATTGAATGTGCCATCTGTGCGGATTACCAAGGAGATGAATTTCATTATCACTGGCAGAACCGCACCTTCACGCCGCACGGTATTTCCCCTGCGTACAGTTTCAGCGCCCTGATGAGAATAAATATATAGTGCAGTCACCGAGTTGAAAAAGGCATCAGAAGAAAGCCTCCTGTTGCAGTGAGTAGCACTCTTGCGCGACATTAGTAGCCTCGCGCATTTCATTGAACGACATATAATAGCTCTTCCAAGACTTTGTCATTGCAACTTTCCACAGGTTGCATAATCAGACTTTCCGTCGGTATGTGGTTTCCCTAGCACGGTCGCATCGTAGGCTGAAGCAAGTTATATTAGATATCATGAACATTGCTCAAATCGTTTGCTTCGCAGTCGTTGCCGCTGCTAGTGCCGCCGATGCCACCATGGTGGCCGCAGCATTTGCTCCTCGACATTCTATAGTCTGTGATGGCCCGTGCACCCCTCACAAAAATTCGAGCTGCGAGACAGGGTATGAGCCTCGTGAGTGGAACCCTGCGTGCTGGATGTGCTGTGAATTGCCATAGCAATTGAACTCGATCAATGTTATTCTTAATACAATGTCATGTACCACTTTCCAAAAAGAGAGTACTTAGCACAGATAAGATCCCTCGATGAAGCACAAACAGAGACGCAGTGTTGACTCTTCTGACCAACTTAAAGGCGTCCCTGCGCTCAGACAATCGAGATGGCCGACAGTCGTGTATTGATCTGAAGCCATCATTTGTCCATGTCGTGGACCGTACCAGGCGGTGTCAGTATAGTGATTGTATTCGCATAGTACGTTCTGCTTCTATTGATCCAAGGTATACCGGGGTATATGTCCATTTTCCAGGATGTCGGGCGTTTTTGACCTCCGTCGTACCATGTTGGACGATCAACGCAGCCCTGAGTTGCGGCGCAGATCATTTGAATCAGGGGCTTGTAAGCCAGCCTGACACTTCTCGCACTTCCAAAGTGCCAGGTCCGTGTGCTGACATATAGACAAGCGCAGTTTGTTCAAGAACGTTAATTTAGATATCAGTGGTGTGGTGGGCGTTGGTTAATCTGGCAGTACCATTCTGTACACCTTGTGCAGAAATGGTACTAGTGCCCGAGCCTTGCTCCATGTTACCAATACGATTTGTAGTCTCCCGTGGTGAGACCAGACAGTTCACTTGTAATGTTCTCAATGGGACTGCACACTGGATATCTATATTCAGCCAACGGTTATCAGAGAGGAGCACGAAACCGTACGTACGATGCGTACAGCAATACCGCCTAGCTATATCCTTTATGAGGGGGGTCAATATTTTAGAGCGTGCTTGGTACCGGAACATCACAGGCTGTGGCACTGGAATGCTGTGGCAAGTCTGAGATATCAGGTACACATCCCGCTCAGGTGAAATAACCAACTTATGTAAGTTTAAAAGCGTCCGAACAGGTATTGGACCAACCAAGGTACGAACCTAGTAGTAAAGCTTTTTTTTGGAGCTGCTCGAACCGCAGCGCCGCCACCTGTAAGGATGTTCCCACACGCGAGATATTGAGACTCGACATTGCGCCCCCGATTTGGATTCTGATTCCAGACAATGTTGCCTTTGAAACCAAATATCGATGTTTCTGAAGAAGAAGAAAACACAACAACGTCCAAAGATCAATCAAGGTGCGAACGAACCTAGAGAGTAAAAGTGAATCTTTGAAGACCAACCGAGCTCTGCAATGTCAAAATGCAGTGCCATAACTTGCAGGGATATCCTTGAGTATTTTTCTATCACGATATTCCCACATTTGATGACGCCGCAACTCCGATCTCAGACATTCATAAAAAAAAATGGATGTTCTGGGAGAATAACAAACAATATTGGCAACGAGCCCGGCAATGAGCATGTCACAAAGCCAAGGTACTAACCTAGAGTGCTAAATAGCGTAGTGCGATACTCGAAACGCAGCGCCGCCTCTTCAATGATCTCCAACAGCTGTTCACATGTGCAAAGTGATGACGCAGCGGCTTCGATGAACGCCCGATATCGAATATTGTCCGGAGGAGTACAAACCGAGTGACATCCAATATCGAGGGCCCCGCGTGAGTCGACGACAAGACTGATGGTTAGTCAGCTGTCATTTCTCCTGTGCTGGGAGGGGTGAAATGGGGCGAGACTGTTCAAGATACGTAGTCAGCGCATGTTTTGTCATCCAACAAGATAAGTAATGCGCGAGACTAGAGAATGAATGCAACTCTGCTCTATTTGAACCGCAAAGACTCCAGCTGCCAAGGTCTCCTGAGCAATATTCAAGGCAATCATGACGCTGTGACTCCAATCAGATCAGGGGAGCCGTGGAGTGGGTTTGGAAGGCAGTGACGTCACCTGCGAAGATTTCTAGAACGCAACCGTCCAAGGATTCGACGCAGATGATGGTGCTGCGACTCCGCTAAACGCTCGATATCAAATGCTGCCCAAATAAGTTACATGCTATTTATTGGAGGTACCGCGTGGGTCTGTAATGTGTACAAGTCCAGGTGGACTGACGACGCTTCTCCTGCGCCGGGAGGGGAGGGTACGTGGTCAATGCATGTGTCGTGATAAAACAGAGGCACAAACCTAGAGAGCTAGCGAATGTCAATCCTACGATTCACCCAAAATGCAACGCCGCCACCTGCGATATCTCTTGGACAGATTGCAGCAGCTACTCACAGATGATACTGCGACTCCGATGAAGACCTTAGGCCTGATATTAATGTTGCCTACAGGATTCACAAGAGTATCTCGAGAGTCTGCGATGAGTGCAAGTGAGCTGTTGCCTCTACCGAGGTACCAGTAATGGGACTGTTAAGGATACATGGTCAATTAGTATATGTCATGTTGCCATCTAACCAAGGTAAGAATTGAACCTAGGGTTTAGAGAGTACTAGTGAATGCGATCTGTTCTTGTTCGAAACGCAGCGCCGCCTGATCAAGTACGCGAAAAGCGCTCAAATCAAGCAGCGACGCTTTCAGGCACTGTTATAAGAAAGGAATTCGGAATATTCAATCGAAATGTAACACCACCACCAGCTGTTGGTGTCCCTCACGTTTGAGGTGAGGTGGGCTGGCAGGTGATGCTGCTGCGATGACGGCTTGAGACAGTGACTATCAAAAGAATGCTGAGGAGAACGTTAAAGTCAACGACGAGCATCAAACATGTGAAATTGAAAGCGAACCCCTCGAAAGTGTCAACTGCGAGGATCTTATCAAGTGAGGAAGAGCTATGAACACCCGAGATCAGAAGGCTGGAGCTGCCCAGAGCCGTCATACGCCGTCCCTGATATCGGGGGTTTAGCGCCAGGAGAGTAAAATTGGAAGTGCCAGTGTAGAGGTGATCTGTGGATCTCTAGAATAGATGTGATACGTTGAGACATTCGTTGTTTGATGATGAAGATGAAGGTGATCGCAGCGATATTGGCTGGTATCGCAACAGTTCCTTTTAAATTGTAGCGTTGGTAGAGCAACACTTTAAAAGGTGGTACCGAACAACACATAAATAAGTCCGGCGTGATTTCAAGTGAGCGGAGTCTGAACCGGCTCATGATGGCACAAGTGACAAGTTGAATGGAGTGTTGCAAGGGAAACCTGCTAGCTGTGCTGATATAGTGTGACTAGGTCGGACTTGGATTTAGTAGCTAGCAATGTAGTAGGATGGTCGTATAACTACAAGCAGTGACTCGCGTCGGTGAGGCGGACTTTATAGATACCGTAATTGGACAAGTGCCTTGAACTACGGCGCCGCTCGCAGCGCCTCCATCAGGCATAGAAAATAATCAAGCAAGCGACGACAACACACTGACACCAACTGTCATCTTCTTCTTCATCTTCATCTAAGTCTAAGAGGAGGATGGAAGCAGCGACATCGACGACTGCGACAGCGACAATGACAACAATGACTGCCAGTCCGGTTATAAATGATTCTCCAGCTGTTGCGCCGCAACGGTCCATTTTAGGATCCTTTCTTCGACGCCCAAGAGGAACTTCTACTTCACACCAACAGCATCCACAGGATCCTCCAACACCCCCTTCTCCATCAAGACGACGAAGCTTTGTCCCCCAAATAAACACAACATCAAACAACCAGAACCTTGGTCCAATTTCGAACATCCTACGCCGCAGACGGTCAGCTGGCACCGTCAACAACCAACCCGCTCAATCCACAATGCCCGCAGCCCAACCCCTCATCCGCGCAACTACATTCTCCAATAATAACAATAACAGCAACCCAACTCATCGTATACGCCTAGTCCCCCACCTCGACTCCCGCCGCACACTCCGCTTCGAACCCATAACCCGCGACCTCAAAGATAACGACACACCCCTCCGCATAGGCCGCTTCACAGATCGCTCAGGCATCGGCCTCGCAGCAGTAAACGCCCTGAACACAAACAAACTCGCTTTTAAGAGCAAAGTCGTCTCGCGCGCCCATGCTGAGATCTGGGCTGACAACGGCAAGTTCTACATCAAAGATACCAAGTCTTCTTCCGGGACTTTCCTTAATCATCTACGGTTGAGTCCTGCGGGCTCGGAGAGCAAACCTCATCAGCTAAAAGATGGCGATATCGTTCAGCTGGGGGTCGATTATCAGGGAGGCACCGAGGATATCTACAAGTCTGTGAAGATCAGAATCGAGGCAGGGAGGGAGTGGCAGGCTGCTCCTAATGCTTTCAAGTGCGTTTTCATCCATGTATTTGAGTCAATGCTGATCTCTGCCCTAGCACAAACGCCCTGTCACAACTCCGCTCCCTCTCCGCAGATCCTCACACCCAACCACAAAGCGCAATCGCCCATGGTAAAAAACGAATGCCAAAGACCAACATTCCCGATTGTTGTATCTGTGCGTCTATGCCTTCCTTTCCTTCCTTATCTCCCGTGCAACCGCATCCTATCTCCATATGCTAATATAATCACAGGCCTCTTCGCGGTAACGATCCGCCAAGCCCTCTTCATAGCCCCATGCAGCCACGCCTTCCACTACAAATGCATCCGCCCCCTCCTCGAAGCCCACTCCTCCGCATTCAGCTGCCCCCTCTGCCGCACATTCGCAGATCTCGACGAGGATGTCGAAGTGGAGGCCGAGCCCGAACCAGAAGCTGACATTGAAGCTATCTCGTCACCTGAGGAAGACGACGATGAAGATGAGGGGAGAGGGGGAGATAATAATCTGGCGCCTCCGATGGTGAGAGATGGGGCTGAGACGGAGGTGGAGGGCGATGCGAGGGGTACGCGCGCTAGAATACGGACTGCGGGGCATGTCGCCCATCCACAGCCCCAATCACAACCGCAACCGCAATCACAATCACACCCCTACCCTACTACCCAATCCCATCCACCCCGTGACGACGCAGATCTCGACGAAGAAATGTTGGAGCTGATAGATATCGATGTGGATTCAGACGAAGGCGACGTAGACGGGGGGGTGGGTGTATTTGTAAGGGGTGGGAATGGGAGCGGGAGCGGCAACGGGAGTGCAGAGGGAATGGGTCTCGAGAGCGGGATGGGAGGGGTGGCGATGGTGGTGGATGGGGATGGCATTATCAGTGGGAAGCGGAAACGTTGACGGTCTGGGTCTGGGCCGCCAGCGCTTGCGTCGCCTTTTCTTCTTTCTTTCTTTTCCTTTCCTTGTTTTCTCTTTTCTTTTCCTTTAAAGTGCAATGTTCGTTACCTCGAGCGGCCGGAATCCGAAGACTATCTTATTGTGTTGTTGTTGTTTCATCTGGAGCCTACTATGGTTTTGTACATGTAGCTTTGACATCGCACAGTATTGCGCATGCATATGGGTTCATCACAAGTTATACATACTCTTACATAGGTTCGACACTGTTTTATAGGTTCAACATCACTGTTCCGTTCGTTTCATTCGTTTATGACAGTTTCATACGTTTCTTGCAGTTTCGTGTGTTTCGTACGTTCATCACAGCTTCATACGGTTATCACTTTACATACATACTTATATCTCCATTCCTTTCCTTCAGCCCTCCACATGTCACAATATTATCCTACACACAACATTTCGTCCTTTCATCCAGATATTCCTTTCCGACGAATTGTTAATAGAACTTGTTGTAATGCCCATGCGAGTCGTGGATTTGCCAGTCGCGCTTTACACCAAACAAGAAAGAAGATGGTCTTGCAGTGGTTGAATTATCGGCATCCCTGCTCGAAAATATTTATATCTTCGACTTGAGGCTATCGGGGGAAGGAGCACTGTTGACTGGCATGTGGTACTGAAAACCCGGCGCGTATATCGTGAGAATCATTCCAATTGACAAGGGAAGGGGGACATACAGGTACAAGCATTTTGGCCCAACTAGTGGTGTGCGACGGCACCAAACTGCTGATGCATGTGCATGATCCGTCGATGAAGGCGTCTAAGAGCTAGAGCGAGGTAGGAGTACAAAGTCATCAGGAAATGTGCCCCTGAAAATACCTCATGTTATTCCCAGAAACGCGCTGGTAAGACGCAACATACAAGAGCAAAGAAATATCTCGGGGTCCACGCCCCGAAAACTTCGGAGATCCATGAACTAGGTGGCAAGGTGAATCCTGCGAAATGCAAGAAACCGAGGTAACTTGATCGAGAGTCGAGGTCTATACTCGCGCGCTGCACAATTACGCCAGTCAAAAGTCAAATTTGAAGTCCTGTTCGCCGACACAATCAACTCAGGAAGAAATAGCATAGCGAAGACGCACGTGATATATCACCATTCGTAATTCTCCAGTGTAATTCAGCGTCGCGAGACATGATCGTAAAATGGACTAAGTGATGAATCTGATGATGTGCCCACGTGCTCAAAGATCCACCACCAGACCTGCCAGAAAACGGTGTCCAAGATTCGGAGCAGGAGGATAGGGTAACCTTCACAAGATATGTCAGCTCCTCCCTTTCTCTGGACTCGGTGGGAAGAAGGGGCGCGGAATGATGCCAAGTTTGATATGGGGGAGTGAGAAACGGGGGTGGGACATACATGCGTAGTGGCACTAAAGAGATCCGCCTAAATTGAATGGCCACCACAATTGCGTTACAAGGCGACGCCAAAGCACACATTCCAGAGTGAATATATAATGCTTGAAGATCATCAATCGTTGTCCAAGAGCGGGGCAAGCCCCAGTAAGAGACATCCGGTACTTCACCAGATTCACCTCTCAACCGCCTGGATAAGAACCGGAAAAATATGGATCAGGAAGGTAATCCACCTTGACAGACGTATGCTGAATCCGGGTGTGCAGTGAACTGTGTAGGGAGATTCAAAAATGCGTTGCACCGTATCATACATAATAGGCATCCAGGAGAAGACCGTCTGAGTTACAACTAGTGAGACTTTCGGACGTTGCCGGGGACTCTTGTATCTTAACTCAACCTACTCAGTCACAGGCGGCCAGGGTCTTGACTCTCCAGGTTACCTTAAGCTCAAGTCACGCTCGAGCCCGCCTTGTGGAAACGAGTGAATTCGCTGCGATTTGGTAGACACAAGAGCTCGAGTTACGAATTGATACAAGACAAAGTAGTTTCGGTCATAGTACAATCCATCCGATCATCCTTAGGGCAGACCTCTGGTTCATTACGGTCATTGCCCCAGAACTCGTCACCTGGGCAACTCGACAGTGCTTGTGCGGCTGTGAAGATGAATCTGGTGCCCAACGTGTCTGGGCCCTGACCCACAGCGATACTCGAGTGTAGCACTGTATTGCTCAGTGAATTAAAATTTTGAAAGCAAGTGGAAGTTCAAACGCTCCGAGAGTAAAGGTCAGTTACCGATACTCGCACTCTTCATTACCATGTAACTGATGAAGGATAGTAACCAATAGGCTCTTTGCATGGATGTGTGAATTCATGTTCTACGTTGCTGGCAAACCGCGAATCAACCCCACCCCGGATGGACTCATCTATCTATCAGCATGCCTATCATCGTTGAGGTAGAGAGAAGATCAAAATCACTAGGACGATGAACTATCGAAAAGGCATCGCCCTTCTTCAGCTGCCTGCTCGGTTTGTGAAATCGATCGGCACCAATAAGCGGCTCTATGCGTATGTCCGACTCCTTTTTTTCGATGATATCTCTATTAGAATTGCGCTGACTAGTACTGGATTAACGAATCTAGTTCCCTACTCCACCGCTGCTCCCCGATGGTAATTTTTGACCTACTAATTCTCTGTGGCCCACACCATCGCTGCTCTTCGATTTCGATATTTCACCAATCTCTCTTATTTCTGACCGCTTGGACAGGCCACTGACGTCCATCAGTGCGCCTCTACGTGCAAATCGACCTAATCTCTTGATGGTATCATGGCCGTATTCATCCTGATATCAGCACAGGGTGAGTGATCATGTTCAAACTTGATGCAAGGCAAACTGCTCCTACTCACAACACTATCGTACCCGTTGTTTTGATCGCGGCTTCCAGGGAGCACGTCGTAACTCAGAGTCCCACTTTCTCCGGGACTAGTGGTAATCTCTGACGCACTAACAAACATCATAGATGCTGCAAACCCAATAATAACGGCTGGGAAGAGGAAGTGCATTGTTTGCGCGAGGTAGTATGATTTGCCAAGGACGAGTAATCTCTTTGAGATGTGGTGAATGTTAGGAGGATGGGTTGCTTTTATATTATCGCGAAAGCAAACGGTCATAACTTAAGACAGAATTCGGGTTGGTAGATCGATCATGCATGAGGGCAATGCTCGGTCATTTGCGACAAGTTGAGTCAGATATGAATGTCGCCATTGTAATTCAATTTGAAAGTAAGGCACAAGATGATAACGTAGGTTCACGTCGATGAGCAGGCTTTGCTTCACTCATCCTACTTGCGGAAGTTGGGAGAAAGAAGCGACGGCGTCTAGCCATAGCCACAGGTCGTTGCGTGGCAGTCATTTCCAATGAATGGCCTATATCATCGGGCTATCACCTGTAGGAACGATTCGGGTCTGCAGTGTGAGAGTCAACAACTTGACAAAGGACGGATGATTCACAATTGAATGGCACTTCTGGCTTGTTAGATTTACTCCTGCTCTCTCGCTACTTGCCGTTGTATGACTGATACCAAAACAGTGAACCATGTTCCTATTTGTACGTCGTTGGGTCAGACTGAGCTGGAGCGCCAAAATAATGTCATTCGTTCGATTGAACCCAAGCCCATCTTTAACGCATATATCAACAGTGCCACGGTCAAAGACTCAAAGGAGCAATGCAGGTGTGCCCAGGTATTGTTTTTTGAAATCCCTCTCAAGTGCTCTTGCTCAGCTTAAGCAAGACTAACAGCGCAATTATGGACGTACCAAACGGCCAAAACCGAACCGTACCAATATAACCCTTTTGGACACCTGCAATGCAATTGTCAGATGTGCGATTACTCCATATCTCAGAAGTGGTTTTGTGCGAAGGCTCGTTCCTTCCTCGCCGAGCTATATTCCGATCATCCCGAAATCAAGACCAGGACCAACGCCCGAGTAAACTCCACTTACGGCCTTTAAAAAACCTTCCACATTTCAATCCTTATCGACCGCCCTGGCAGTCCTACCTCCCGGACAAGCGGAGCGTATGGCCAACCCATCGGTTCACATGTTGTATATCATCGGCGACCAGCCAATCTGTTAATCCCCTGAGCCCTGCCCAGGAACAGATTGCTGAACTCACGAGGTTTATTGGCGGAGAGCCATAGTTGTGGGTAGAGCTATGCCAGCGGGGTTTTATAGATAAATTATTGGATTTGCGGAGGAACCATGGCGGAGCTCGATGTAGCATGGATCGTGTATAAGTATACACTGTACATGTGGGCACTGGTTTCTTCGCACAGACAACAGGATACTTATTACTGGCCCTTTAACGACTCGGTCCGAGTACCCATCGTTGGGCCAATCACTCTGCTGCGCCAGAGATTTGTTATCCGGACTCACTGCCGGAAGCCAAAACTCGCCTTGATGGGGTAGGGGCGCAATCATCGTAGCTACACGACATGGGAACTGATTTGACAAGCTAAATCTGAGGATGCTGCAGGCTTCGTTGGGTAGAGAGGGTGACCGTAGCTGCGGGAGTGGGCGGAGAAGGTGCAGGAGGCACTCAGGCTGTGAAGAGCAACATAAGAACCGCAATAAAACACTCAGACAAGCTGAGTTGGCCCACCTCGTTCTTCGAAATCTATGTCTCCTCAGTGAAGCATTCAGCACGGGTGTTTGCGTGCCAACCGAGTCCCTTAAGCAATGTTTCAACTTGGCGACAGCCATTTGAGTTGTTGGTGATGAAGCACGCGATCGATGCGCCTGCGAGATTGTATCTGTTAGTCTCTGAAAAAGTCACGGTAAGAAGTGAAAGGCAAGTGGGCAGGACACATTGAGAGGGACTCTCAGTTGATGGTCGACGGTTGTGAACAAGCTCAGCATACAATCAGTGTTCAAACCAACATCGATGAACAGTGGAACATGGTACGACAACTCAGCTTAATAACTGGAGACTCAATGGAAGGAGGTCAAGACTCGTACACCCGACACCGTGGAAAATGAGCATACCCTACCTCAAATAAACAGAAGTAAATACATTTGAACCTAAACTTGCCTGCGCGGGTGCGATTACGATGAACGATACGGACGACGCTCCACAATGCGGACCATGGCCTCAAATCAATGCACGTCTATTGTTAGTTATCTTTGAGCGGAGCGCAGGGATAATGGTCAAGCAATATTTTCAAGAATCAAGCTGTCAGAACTTGCCAGGGACGCGGGCCAGAAGAGAGTCGATGGTGCGTCTCCGTTTTTGCTTCACCGGGGTATTTTGCCTGTGGCAAGTGCTCGCTTACTTTAGAAACAGTACATGACAGGCAATTTACGTGTAGAAACAATCGAGTCAACCCCAGGTCCAGCTAACTTCTTGCGATATAGTAACAGCACAACCAGCATGCAGCAGGTAAGGCACCGTCGGGCATTTTAAAATTCGTTTAGGGCGTATCAGTTGAGCAGCACGCCCAACACTTAGGGCCAAGATGGTAAGGCGCCATCCCTGACTCGCAGTTCGAAGGTCGTCGAGTATAGCACGTTCCTTCGCAGAGTATGGATGGTTGAGAAGAAGGTGCTGTGAACGTCTCAGTGGTACTGGAAGCAACACTGGAAGCGGCAATGATCGTGAGGTAAACAATTTGAACGAGCTTCATGGTATCTGGTATAACTATGCTTCAGCCTATGATGCGACTATGCCAGGAAAACCACGTACTGACGGAAAGTTTGATTGTGCAACGTGCGCGAAGTTGCTATGACGAAATCTTAGAAAAGCTAATATGTTTCGCGCAATGAAATGTGCGAGGCGAGTGTGACATAAGACTCACTGCAACAGGAGGCGTTCGTCTCTGATGCCCTTTCAACTCAACCGCATTGATTTTATACTTGATCTCGTTAGCGCGCTAAAACTATACTCCGAGAAAGTTTATACTAAGATATGATATGCAAGTTAATCATGAAGCAACTCTAATACTAATGAAATTCATCTCCTTGACAATTCACATGCACATGATGCGAGGCGCACCAGGTTAAATCCAAGTTATATCCTCGAGTTGCGGTCTGTTGCAGTGATCAGAGGAAGGGATAATCGCATACTCGTGGCAAATCAGCGAGTAATTACTGCAACAATATGCCATGGCCATTGTTGAGCGTTTGGGGCCCGAGGCCTGAGGCCTCAACGATATTTGACAGTTTCTGAGCTGAGCGTAGGGATGAATCATCATGGTAGTCAAGATTAGAAGTAATTTACATTAAATTTACCTAACATTGGATGACTTCCCGTAGGCAAAATAATGGAGACTATCATATACCGGACTTTGAAAAACGTTTACCAAATTACGCAATAAGATATTCTATACGAAAAACCAAACCATAGGTCAACGGAATATCATGGATGATATATTATATCACTGCAAAGCGAGATAGAGATGGAAGCAATTGACGATGAAGAATCTGCACTCATCATTGCAGCTGCTGCGCTGGTGAACCGAGCTGACTCGACAAGAACATATCGACAGACAGCAACCACGACGATAATACCTTTGCCGGCGCAGCTCCTTCCAAATCCACGGATGAGCACCCCGGCATGGCAAGCTTTATTTGCAAGCCGGAATGATTGAGCACAAAGTGTCCAAATGAGTACCTATTGAAACAAGGTCAGTGCACGAGAGTTTACAAGGTATCAGAGAAGTACAGTAGTAGCGGCATCGAATAGCGCTGGATGATAGAGCCTGCGCAGAGCTGCGCAGCTACACGTGGTAAGATTATGTCAGCGGATATCGCTGGTGTGAGTGTCCTAAAAGGGCAAAGTATGAGTTTATTCGCGTTAGAATAATCTGCAGGGGGGGGGTACCCCCCCCTACAGATTTAAAGTTTATTGAGGGGGGTAGACCCTTGTTGAATGACACATGGTGACGAAATGACGCCCGGCATCGCGGCAAACCTTCCTAAAACGTGAAATGATATTCTATCCTGCATTATTTTTGCCTACGGGAAGTCACCCATTATTTTGATGACCGACGGTGACGTGCCAACCGAGTAATTACCCGGCTTGTCACGACTTGGTCCCGACCGCGTCAATTTCACCTGGCCAGGTGGGTGGCCACCCCGTATCCAAGCAACTTGAAGCAAGTACTGTTTTTTCTTCTTTTCCTTCAGGCTTATCCTGCATCTGACTTTCACGGCACGGACATCTCACCACGACACATGGGCCATGGATGATCCCGCTCTTCACTCGATAATAAGTCATTTTTGCAAGCATGTTCCGTGTTTGCATTGTGCAACTCATCTCGTTTATAACAACAGCAGCATTCCAGGCTGATGTTACACAGTGTCCTGGCCAGTTTGGCGTGTCAATGAACTCTCATCAGCGTTTTTCATGGCATGGGAGCTGATATTGATGTGCGTAATCGGCATTTCTACTATTACCCAGTTCTAATCCAGACCTTGGTGTCCTGATGGGTGGTGCACTCATTCCTCTGTAACTGCGAAGGCGTGAAGGGTTGCTGGATTTCGTCTGGTGTATCATTTTCAGGTAGAGAGCGGTGAATGAGTGACGACAGGCGAGCGAGGAATGCGTGTGGATGAAACCCCGAAGGCTTTGAGGGTTGTGAAATTTCAGTCGTTTCGCCATTTTTAGGTCTAAAGCGGTGGAGGAGCGAGGAAAGACGAGCGAGGAATGCGTTTACATCCGCATGCGCTCCTAGCTCCCCTTTCATCGCTTCTTCACCGATCTCGACTTAATACAGATGAAGAAGCCAAATCCCATCTCGTAACACCTTTGGGTTCACGTCCAGATGCACCATCACCCGTCTGTCCTCACTCTTCCGCTCCCAATCCCACACCAACGAAGAAATCGGACTCACGCAATGCCCAAGCCATCCTCGTGTCGTCAAGGTGGCTGCAGTGCGGGACAGGGAGGTATGTCTCCTTAGTGCATTTACAATCTCTGTGATTTAATGATTTGGTTCAGGCTTTGGTTGTTGCTCATGGCCCGCAATACGAGAAGGGAGAATGAGCATATGGCCAACAAACACAATCGCACGTTCAAGCCCAGGCGTCGTCATCGCACACTCAGCCTCCTGATGCTCCATCCGCGACACATCCTGTTCCAGGTAAAGCAGCCGCGCAACCACCACCCATCCCATGGTGGGCTCACATTATGCTGTTCCTTTTTGGATTAAAAATGAGTCCTTTACAGCGATCCAAAGTGGATCAGCGAATGGCATAAAACAATTATACCCGACCTTGTGATCAAGGACCTCATCTCGTGGGTCTTTGAATGCATTTCAAGGTACGCGCGGGGATTTTTCCAGCGCTCGCCGCCTCAAATGTTCAGAGTCGTGGTCGTCGCTATACATGTAGGTTGCTAAATTCTCAAGGTAGCGCTGCCAGCTCTGACGCATTTAACGTGTACGACCTGATGGTCATTCCGGCCCTCGGGCCTCTACAAATCCGCGACCCACCTAGACACCACATCCCCTCGAGCGCACTCCTCACTCATCCTATACTCTATCTTGCTGCATGCTTCTCTCTCTGAGTAGTGTGCACCTTCTCGACGGGTCACTTTGCGACTGTATTTGGATCACCACTCACAAATGCAATAACCAAACATTTTCCAACAACAGTGTTAGCAGGAGTGTGAGTCCGTTTCATTCATCCCATAGACCTTATTTAAATAAAGCAAGGCGAAAGGAAGCTTATCACGGGTTAATGTCTAACGTAGCATTCATAGACCCCACTTCAAGTTTTATTTTATCTGAGCCAAAGCGTCTACCCTGTATTCCTTCGCATTTTAACAGTGCGTTCTCCCAGTCTCTGGTCTCCAAGGTGTCATACTCACAGGTTATTGAGTAGCGGTCATTTCAAATGAACGGCATATCAGGCTGCTTCCGTCACAAGCCATAAGCACTGACCGTCTGCAAAGGCGAAGCCATTGTAGTTATATTTTGTATATCTGGTGCCGCTCAGAGATATTCTGTTTTCGGAAGCTCCAAATCCCCCAGTATAAATGTCAGTACAGGTTATCAGATTTGAGCGAGGTATTACATTAAATTCATGCAGATGACGTGGCTGGAAGATTGCGAGAATGATCGGGGGTTCGAGACGACGGACCAATGGATATTTAATAGAACGACAGCGAAAAGGGATGTGAGACACGTAGCCTTTCTCGCGGATCTCCAGTGATGGCGTTCCTGCCCGGAAACGGTACTGTGGTGCTTGCAACGGGTGTAATAAACGGCCATGGGGACTATAGCATCGGCCGTCGGCGATTTCTGAATATCGCGCAAAAGCAGCACCTTCAATTTGTCACAGCTTATCAGGGACGCGGGTTGGAAGAGAGTCACCGCTGCGTCTTTGTTTGTGCAGGAATTTTATCTGTGCCAAGTATTCAATCTCTGTAGAAAACAGGACAGGACACAGTTTACTTTTATTGAGAGCAAATATGACCGATTTAACATTAGACATTATAGCAACACAACCAGCACGATTCGTCCCACTGGTAGGGGTATCTCCCTGATGGACAGTTCGAAGGTCGTTGAGTAGCGCAAATCCCTGGTGGACAGTACGAAGGTTCACTGGCGCAATCTGGCGGGATCGGGCACAATATGGTATATCTAGGAGCCAATGCTGTCAAGACCTCAGTGCCACGGGCATTGGCACTGGCAGCAGCAAGGATTGTGAGGGAAACGACTTGAATGAGCTTCATGGTACGTATCTGGTCTGACTATGCTTCAGCCTATGATGCAACCGTGCTAGAAAATCCATACACCGACGGTGGTTGATTGTACAATGTGCGCGAAGCTGCTGTGACGGAAGTTCTAGAACAGATATCATACGTTGGTTCGATGAAATGCGCATAGTGCGGCTACTCACTGCAACAGGAGGCGTTCGTCTCTAGGTCTTTTCAACTCAACCACGATGATTTATATCTGTACTCGTCAGCACTCAAGCTATGCTCGGAAAAAGCTTTATACCGAGAAGACATCTGTTAATGAAATTCATCTCCTTAGCAATCTGTACGCAAAGCGCACCAAGTTGATGAAAGTCAAATCCATATTTCGAGCCAGCGGGTCGCAGTCTGTTGTAGTGGTCGCATGAAGGATACTTGCACCCTTGTGGCAGATTAGTGAGCATGCGAAATATTGGCCACTCCTGAGTGTTCTTTGGCACCTCAACATGGACGTTTCTGAGCGGAGCGCAAGGATGGTAGTCAAGCAAGACAGGGCCAGTATTCAATCTTTGTGGAAAACGGTGTAGGACACATATGTTTTACTTCTATTGAGAGAAAATATGACCGATTAATCGTCATTGTAGCAACACTGCCAACAACCATCGTTCCACTGGTAAGCGAATTGACCTGATGGACATGACGAAGGTTGTTGAGTAGCGCAACCTGGCGGGACTGGGCACCCTATGGTTATTCTAGGAGAAAGTGCTTTCAAGACCTCAGTGCCACGGGCATTGGCACTGGCAGCAGCAAGGATTGTGAAGGAAATGACTTGAATGAGCTTCATAGTATCTGGTTTGACTATGCTTCAGCCTATGCCTGTGATGCAACCGTGCTAGAAAAACCACGCACCAACGGCGTTTGATTGTATAATTTGCGCGAAGCTGCTGTGACAAAATTCTAGAACAGATAGAGTCATACGTTGGTTCGATGAAATGCGCATTGTGACTACTCACTGCAACAGGAGGCGCTCATCTCTATGGCCTTTTCAATTCAGCCACATTGATTTTATACCAGTTATTATTATATTCGGAGAAAGCTTTATACCGAGAAGACATAAAGGTTGATGCGAGTCTGTTAATGAAATTCATCTCCTTAGCAATCTGTATGCAAGGCGCACCAAGTTGATGAAAGTATATTTCGAGTCACCGTGTTGCAATTGATCTGTTGTGGTGATCGCATGAAGGGTTGACCACTCCTAAGATCTGAGATTCCTGGCGCCTCAACAAGCCGTTTTTGAGCGGAGCGCAGGGATGGTAGTCAAGCAACACGGGCCAGTATTCAATCTCTGTGTAAAACAGTACAGGACACATTTTACTTCTATTGAGAGCAAATATGACCGATTTAACATCAGGCATTATAGCAACACAACCAGCACGGTTTACTATTGTACCGGTAAGGCCATCTCCCTGGTGGGCAGTTCGAAGGTGGTTGAGCGGCGCAATCTGGCGGGACTGGGCACGTTATGGTTGATCTAGGAGAAAATGCTTTCAAGACCTCGGTGCCACGGGCATTGGCACTAGCAGCAGCAAGGATTACGAGGGAAATGACTTGAATGAGCTTCATGGTATCTGGTATGACTATGGTTCAGCCTATGATGCAACCGTGCTAGGAAAACCACACACCGACGGTATTTGACTGTGCAATGTGCGCGAAGTTGCTGTGACAAAGTTCTTGAACAAATATTATGTGTTGGCTCGATGAAAGACACATAGTGCGGCTACTCACTGCAACAGGGGGCGTTCGTCTCTGAGGTCTTTTCAACTCAGCAACGATGATTTATACCTGTACTTGTCAGCGCTAAAGCTATACTCGGAAAAAGCTTTATACCGAGAAGACATCTGTTAATGAAATTCATCTCCTTAGCAATTTGTACGCAAGGCGCACCAAGTCGATGAAAGTAAAATCCATATTTCGGTCAAGATAGAACCTTAAGCAACGAAGATCGAGTTGGATATCGACGCTGCGGGAGAGCAGATGACAGCTGCACCGAACCATTGAGGACGCAAGAACAGCTGTCCTAAAGATGCCCTTCTTGGTCGAACAGAGCCCAATGTTGTGAGAGAAAGCTCTGAGATCATACGCGAATTTGAGCCGTCACATGAGATACAGCAGAGGAAGTGTTGAAGTTGGAGGTCCGATTGAGCGAGGCAAAGTGCAAAGTTGGACGAATGACCCCATATCGCAGGCTTTAGCTAGGCATTTGGGCGAATAGACATCGCAATCGGGAACTCGGAAATTACGCCTACAGGACAGTAAAGCCCACAAGAATGCGTCCATCAGAGGAGGAAATTGGAAAAGTGCCACAGTTCAATGGAATGAAAATTGGAAAAAATGGGCCAATCCAAAGGACAAAACTGAATAACATTGATTCACACGAGGTGACGGGGATGATCCGGTGAACTTGAGCATAAACATTTTGGTGGAGGCTCGAAGCCAGCGTCGAATAGTGTGAACTCGATTGATAGTTAACGGCTGGTCGGCCTTCAAGTTTCGAAGCGATACCTGAGGCCTGAGCTCGAGGTCGATGCCGTACGGATGAAAACTCTCTGAGCAGTTCCAGGACCCTAAGGGGTCAGATTTGAGCGAGGTATCACATCAAATTCAGGAAGATGACGTGGCTGGAGTGTGCGAGAATGATCGAAGGTTTGAGACGATGGACCAGTGCATAGTTAATAGGAAGAAAAGGTACGAACGAGGGTTTCCGGATGCGAGAGCTGTAGTCTCTGTCGCGGATCTCCAGCGATGGTGTTCCTGCCCGGAAATGGTAGTACTGTGGTAGTCACAATGGGTTTCATAAACGCTACTCACGCCAACTCAGCGTCTCTGCCTGTGCTTCACCAAGGAATTCTATCTGTGCCTAGTATTCAATTTCTGCGGGAAACAACACAGGACACACATTTTACTACTATTGAGAGCAGATATGACCGATTTCATCTCAGACATTATAGCAACACAACCAGCACGATTCCTCCCACTGGTAAGGGAAATCCCCTGATGGACAGTTCGAAGGTGGTTGAGTGGCGCAATCTGGCGGGAATGGACACGATATGGTTGATCTGGGAGCAAATGCTCTCAAGACCTCAGTGCCGCGAGCATTGGCACTGGCAGCAGCAAGCATTGTGAGGGAAACGACTCGAATGAGCTTCATAGTATCTAGTATGACTATGCTTCAGCGTATGATGCAACCGTGATAGGGAAAACACACACTGACGGTGTTTGATTGTGCAATGTGTGCGGAGTCGCCGTGACAAAATTCTAGAACACATATTATACGTTGGTTCGATGAAATGCGCATAGTGTGGCTACTCACTGCAACAGGAGGCGTTCGTCTCTAGGTCTTTTCAACTCAACCACGATGATTTATATCTGTACTCGTCAGCACTCAAGCTATGCTCGGAAAAAGCTTTCTATCGAGAAGGCATCTGTTTATGAAATTCATCTCCTTAGCAACCTGCGCACCAAGTCGATGCAAGTAAAATCCATATTTCGAACCAGCAGATCGCAGTCTGTCGTAGTGGCCGCAGGAAGGATACTTGGACCATTGTAGCAAAACAGCGAGCATGCGACATATTGGCCACTCCTGAGCATTCTTGGTGCCACAACATGGCCGTTTCCGAGCGGAGCGCAGGGATGGTAGTCAAGCAACAGGGGGCAGAAGTAATTTAGCATTATTTTGATGACGTACCAAGATTGATGTGGCAAATATTAACCGAGTGCTGAGTACTGATTCGTCACGGCACTATATAGGTGAGCATCCAGAACTATCTTGAAAAGGCCGGAGATCAGTTAAAGCCTGAAGGGACGGCAGAACCCTATGGATGTGTTCAAAGAAACAAGATCATCAAATTAGAATCTCAAGCAACGAAGATTGAGTTGGATATCGACAGGAGAAGCTGAGAGCTGCACCAAACCATTGAGGAAACAAGAACAGCTGTCCTAAAGACGCTCTTCTCGGTCGAATACAGCCCAATGTTGTGAGAGAAAGCTCTGGTTGATCCAAGTCGCATATGAGATCATACGAAGTTCGCGAATGTGAGCCGTCACATGAAACACAGCAGAGGAAATGTTGAAGTTGGAGGTCCGATTGAGCGAGGTAAAGTGTAAAGTTGGGTGAATGACCGCATATAAAAGGCTTTAGCTGGGCATTTGGGCGAATGAAAATCACAATCGTGAACTCGGAGATTACGCCTACACGCCAGTAAGACCCGCAAAAATGCGTCCATCAAAGGAGCAAATTGGAAGAGTGTTGGACCAGATAAAAGTGCATTGTTCAATAGAATAAAATTTGGAAAAATGGGCCAATCCAAAGGACAAAACAATAACATTAATTCATACGAGGTGACGGGGATGATCCAGTGAACTTGAGCATAAGCATTTTGGTGGAGGTTCGAAGCCAGCGTCAAATAGTGTAAACTCGATTGATGGTTAACGGCTGGTCGGCTTTCAAGTTTCGAAGCGATACCTGAGGCCTGGGCTCGAGGTCGATTCGGTACGGATGAAAACTCTGAGCAGTTCCAGGACCCTATACCAAGGGGTCAGATTTGAGTGAGGTATTGCATTAAATTCAGTGAGATGACGTGGTTGGAGTGTGCGAGAATGATTGAGAGTTCGAGACGATGGACTAGTGGATAGTGAACAGGAAAAAAAAGATACGAACGAGCGTTTCCGGATGCGAGAGCTGTAGTTTCTGTCGCGGATCTCCAGCGATGGCGTTCCTGCCCGGAAATGGTAGTACTATGGTGCTTACGACGGGTGTAATAAATACTACCCACGCGAAATACGGCCATGGGAACAACTGTAGCATCAGCCGTCAGCCATGTCTGAATGTCGCGCAGAGATTGTGGTCAAGTAACACCTGCAATTTGTCACAGCTTATCAGGGACGCGGATGAGAAGAGAGGCAACGCAGCGTCTCTGTCTGTGCTTCACCAAGGAATTCTATCTGTGCCAAGTATTCAATTTTTGCGGAAAACAGTGCAGGACACACATTTTACTTCTATTGAGAGCAGATATGTCTGATTCAACATCAGGCGTTATGGCAACACAACCAGCACGATGGACGCGACAGGTAAGGGTAAGTCCCTGATGGACAGTTCGAAGGTTCACTGGTGCAATCTGGCGGGACTGGGCACGATACGGTTGATCTGGGAGCAAATGCTCTCAAGACCTCAGTGCCGCGAGCATCGACACTGGCAGCAGCAAGCATTGTGAGGGAAACGACTTGAATGAACTTCATGGTATCTGATACGACTATGCTTCAGCCTATGATGCAACCGTGCTGGGAAAACCACACACCAACGGTGTTTGATTGTGCAATGTGCGTGACGTTGCTGTGACAAGTTCTAGAACAAATATTATGTGTTGGCTCGATGAAATACACATAGTGCGGCTACTCACTGCAACAGGAGGCGTTCGTCTCTAAGGTCTTTTCAACTCAGCCACGATGATTTTATACCTGTACTTGTCAGCGCTCAAACTATACTTGGAAAAAGCTTTATACCGAGAAGACATCTGTTAATGAAATTCATCTCCTAAGCAATCTGTACGCAAAGCGCACCAAGTCGATGAAAGTCAAATCCATATTTCGAACCAGCAGGTCGCAGTTTGTCGTAGTGGTCGCAGGAAAGATACCTGCACCCTTGTGGCAAAATGGCGAGCATGCGAAATATTGGCCACTCTTGGCGCCTCAACATGGTCGTTTCTGAGCGCAGGGATGGTAGTCAAGCATACCTTCTCATGCCCAGTTGAAATGACATCGTTGAGATCGGAATGTCTGGTGTATTCTGGAGTTCGAATGCAGTCTGGAAGAAATACGTGGAGGGGAGAGGGAGCGCGGGACGCTGTTGAATGTTTGTCAGAAGCATCAAAGTAGCCCGTACGTATATGAAGATGCGCAGCACATAGCGCCAGTCCCGGACCTGTGCGTTTCGTATACACAGCGTTGAAGCTGTGCAGCGAACGAGATAATGGGAGGTACCTTAAACGGCATGAACGAATGGCTGCCCTCAACTCTCAGCCACCCACCCATTGATCTCTGGCGCTCGACACTGGACTCGTCTGACAGGTTCTTCCCGTGAGTGATACTCTAGGCACTTCTACCGGATAAAGCTGACGACTTGCTTACCAGCAGGTTCGGATACCACAAAGACCTCTCGCGCATTGTCGAATTTCGCAAGACCTGCATCCAGCGTCCGTCTTGTAAGTGAGGATTGAATCCTGTAAGGACATTGTCTCGTGAGCTTATGTGATTCTGAATCAACAAATGAAAAAATAGACATCTGGACTCACCAGCGCGTAGCTGAGACTCTGAGCGCGGACCATGTCTTCCTCCACTAGTAAAACGCCTGTAATCACGCCACGCCAGACGATGCGAGGTCATACTAACTGGGTAAACGGAGTTGCGCATTTGCCTGACGGACGACGCATCATCACCTGTTCGACGGACGGCTCACTCCGACTCTGGGACCTAAAGAGCGGCACACAGATAGGCGAGGACTGGCGGGACGGGAATGCCGGAGTGTGGTCCATGGCATTGTCTCCGAATGGTGAGATAGTTGCAGGTGGATACAATGACGGGAAAGTGAGATT